>CACVKI010137930.1:0-16672 GCA_902732785.1 Trichogramma evanescens | reverse complement strand
TTTTTCAGATTTTTTAATTGCTTCAGGGCTTCAGAAAAAATTAAGATCGAAAATGGGCGTTTATACCGGAAGTGGGGGGTAGGAGGGGGGAGGGGTCTAAAATTTTGGTTTTGGGACCCTTTTATGATGTACTATAACATACCAAAATTTCAAGAAAATCCGTGGACCTCGCCCGCAGGTTTATTTCAAAAATTCTGAATCTGACCCATATATATATATATATATAAGCTTGTTTCGAATCAACTCGATGCACTTCGAGAAAGAGGGGGAGAGAAAAAGAGAGGTAAATTTATTTGAATGCGATGCTTTGAACGTGTATAGTGCGTTTGTGTGTTTGTGAGTGGAAGGTCTGCCGGGCTTATAAAGTTAAACTGTGCACGCCGCGATAAGTGCCGAATCAGTGAGAAAATTCACTCGAGCAAATGAACTTCGATATTTTATTGATTCTTCGTGCAGACGAGGGAGGAGACAACTGGCAAGAATTAATAGAAATTCGTAAATCATGATCTCCGCGTATGCGATTTCATTCTGTACAATACTTGTCAAGTTTTAATATGTGAATGAATGAATATCTCGATCGTCGTAACTTTTTTATTGAAACAATTCTGAATAAATGGTAATTGTGAGCTTTTGTTTTTCTGGTGAGATTTCTTCAGATTCAAAATTTTAATTGGCTTGGATACTAGATTATGATTATATTGATCATGGTTTCTTATTCAGTGATACAAACTTATTATTTTATCAAGATATGATAAGAAAATTACTCAAGTGTGTAAAACCATTTGAATGCATAAATACGAATTCCATCAATTTATAATTGAATTAGGTAGCAATGTGCTAAAGAAAATTTAACTTTATAAAGAAAATTAAGGTACACCATTTATACTTAGCAGTGTTTTCAATCAATATAAACATAACATTTTGCAAAATATGTACATTTTTTTTAATGATTTTAGTAATAAATAAATGCAAAAGTAAGTTAAATAGAATGCGAACAAATTATTCATACTAGTTGAATATTAGTTAACATATGTCAAAAACGAATTATAGGTAATTTTTTAATAACTTTCCTTGGCCATTTATAACAGGTCATACAAGAAATTAAAAAATTCCTTCTATTTTTCAATGTTTACTATCCTACACAATACAATGTAAAAGTATTGGACTTCATAAAATATATGCATTCACACTACTTCTAGATTTAGTTGACTTATCCATCACGTGCAATATATTAACCCATACATCATTGCATCTTTTTCTATTGCATTCATTCAAGTGAAAAAGTGCATTAAATACTTTTATATAAGTTTAACAAGCAATATCAGCGAGTGAAGATCAATCCTTAGTTTCATTGCGTAAAACAAGCATTCTCTCATGTATGACATAACTGTGTATATAAATGTTGATTGTTTGAGTCAGAAGTCATCAATTGTACTATTTCAGACTCTACATAATTGTCAACTACAGAGCTTGAGAAATGCAAAGCATCAATTCCAATGACCAATCTTCTTCCATAATAATAAAGATGAGTTTTCAAGAGGCTGGAATAGTCACATTCTAATAATAAAAGACGCTACTCCCCCCAACAGTATGAATATGGCTAGGCACACATCATCATCATAGGTAAGGCACACAAGCAGGCCATTGGCATCGCACAGAAAAGCCACCATATTAAAGATTCACTGCAGCAACGATGCATAAGCAGAAGCAAAAGAAGAAGCAGCAGCATCGTGTCATTATCAGTGCAATCACCCTTTTGCATACCAGAAACAAACTCTATGATGTTTATACAAAAGTCACATTTTCTCTACCACAAGTGAATGAAAAAGCATGAATTCTCATGGAGAAAAAAGAGAGGTAAAAAAAAGACACACAAAGGTAGACTGTTTAGGAATATATTCTCATATACGTTGAACTTAGGTATATATTCGTGCCCATATCACTTATATATACCTGCATGTGCGGCGGCATAGCTCATGGTATTACACACACGATAGGTACTATACACGCATGTGTTTTGGTGCATGTGTGTGTACGTACATATTGCAAATACCGTTAAGTTATTACATACGTCGCGTACGCGCGAGCATGAATATAACTGTGCGTCCTTCTGCGTACAGCATGTAACAGAGATAGTGAGAGAGAGAAAGAATGAGAGTCCTTATAGACGTGCGCGTAATAGTATATAGGTATGCAGTCGTCGAAAGAGCCTAAGCAAGGCGGCAGTATAATGTACGAGGAGAGGAAAAAGATGCACCTACACGCGAAGAAGCAAAAGGCCGCGCAGACAAAACAGACATACGCAAAGGAGCTGGATATATAAGAAGTCGAGCTCGCTACGAGACGTTACACAGGATAGGTGTATATTGCCTCGTAAAAGAGATAGCGCGAAAAAGGAAGGCAAGCATCTAATGCTTCTATCTCTTTTACTCCTTCAGTCTCATAGTCAACTGGCTTACGCATTGCGTAAAATTCTGCGCTATTTCGCGAGTATTATTAGAGGAAAAAAAAATGCTCGAACCGGAGGTAAAGAGAAGACGAGCGATCGCGAGATTTTTGTTTCTATGAAATACCACGAGTACGCGAATGAATTAGAGAAAGTGTATAGCTGGCTTGTGTGCGTACACAATACAGAAAAGACATTGGGGAGATACGCGTCAGTTGTATTAGTATATTATGATATACCTAAACGTCGTTGACGCATACATCCAACGAAGCGTCCTCTTGCAAACGCCGATGTAGTAGTAGTATTGGTATAATAAGATGCTGCTGGCACGCTGCGTTCGTGATCTCGTTGTTGCATTCGCTCGATGATCCTTAGGAGTCGTCGTCGCATCGTGCACAGCACAGTTGATAAATTCGCATGAAAAATATTATGCCGTAAACGCGACGTGAAAAACTACACTTTGTGACAAACACTCGACATTTTCTCCAGTTTTATGTATCTATTTCCGATCATAGCGTACGAAACGCGAACAAACAACAACAGAAACAGTAGCAGCAGCAGCAGCAGCAGCAACGACACACCAAGACTCAAGAGAGAGAGAGATACTATTGGAAGTATGAAAATTGCACAACGATTTGCGCACGCACAGACTGACTATACGTTGAGAGAAAGCACACGCGCTCGCTCGAGATTATAATTCACGCATATACACTGCACACATAGACATGTATCTCGTTGCTGTATAAGAAAAAATGCAGAGCGGCACAATACACAGGCTCGCGACAACCACTGCAGGGTTTATTTTCGTTGTGCTCTTGTGGCAGAGGCTGCTTCTCGTATAAGCTGCACGATCAGCAGCAGTACAGCAGAGGGGCAAGTTTGTATTCGTCGTCGTTGGTCGTTGTCTTTGGAGATGGCAACAACGAGTTGGCAGAGTCGAGGTTCGCGAGCATCAACGACATATCGTCGTCGCTCCAATACAGATCATGTTGTTGGATTGAAGCGCGTGCAGCTCTCGGGCACTGCAGCAGCAGAAATCCGAATGCGCCGTGGCGTACAGTAGAAATGACAAGGAACGACGCGCGCCGCCAACGTTACACTAACCACTAATTCTTATGGAATATGCATGTATGGCTCGCTGACACCACGCCAAGTACAAGTACTGCTAGTCGTAGTATGTAGCAGCGACTGTAGAGTACGCGAACGCGACTCTATGTATAGGTACACGCACACAGTACACTCGCACATCTATATATATTATACATATATAGATATATATTATTATGCGCGATATTGCCGAGTCTGCTTCGCGGACGTAGGAGAGAGAGACTGTGGAACGACGGATGGAGCTGCTGAAAACTGGCTCTCTCTCTCTATACGTTTTAGCAGCAGTGACTGCTCCGCTGCGTAAAGGGAGAACCCGGGGGGCGCTCGCGTGCAGTCGCTAGTCGCTGTTTTAGTTTGCTCGACCCACACACATAGCAGACACACATACACGGACTATGTATGTAGCCGTATGTATGGAGAGCAGCTGAATATTCCAAATCTACGCGATTTGTGCGTATGTAAGATATATATATCGGGTGCAGCAGCGTCAAGCATGAATTGCGGGGGGCCGATTTACGTCGCTGCACACTGTCGTGTATACTACATGCAATGTACTGTCGGCACTCGGCGACCTATGTAGGTATATACATGTTCAACATCGGCGCATGCATGGGGCATGTGTACGAAAATGCCAGGCGCTCGCTACGCACTTTCTTTTCATCCTCCAAGTCTGTGCGCGTGTGTGTTTATACGTCAGTCGCGTCTCTGTACTCTGTACGATATATAAACAGCTCGACGAATGTCAACTATAACTATGAAAAGTTAGCAGACAAAATTTCAAAATAATTACGAGCTTTAGCAGGCTCGTAGAGAATCGTTAGCTCGTCTTGAACTAATGTTTAAAAAGATTATTCTTCACCTATGTATTGCGATACAAGCCTTGAAAAGTGCTTGCTACTGAATATTTCATTCATTTGCTTTTTCATTCGTCCCTTTGTTATTACAAAATTACAAAAAATAACGAAATAAATATTTTCCCCGTATATGACCATTAGGTAATAATTTTTTAATTTTGATGACAAGTTTTACTCAGAAGCTTGATTAACTTTACCCTGCATCGCATCGCATTCGTGCGCGTGAAAAGTGTTCGATGCGGGACAGAAACGAAAGGGTGCCTAGAGACATCTGTCGACGCTCGAAGAAAATTTCACTGTGAGCAGCATTGATATTATACGTACGCCAAAGACAGGCAGCATATAACTGCTAGTTTAGGGTATTATAACGACGGACAATAACTAAGCCTTTCTCGCGCCTTCGTCTGACGATAATAGAACGAGTCGCGCGTGTAAACCATTTAAGATAGGAAATATCGTCCATTTTTGAGAGATTACTATCGATAAATTCGTTTTCGTGTTTGCGACTTATTGGCGCTTAATTCCTAACCCTCGCGACGCAATACAGTATCGTATTGATTTTAATTTCTCAGATAAACTTTAAAGTCTTAAAAGGACACGGCGCAGAGGCTCCGGCGAATCAATAATACAAACAACTAACTAAACGCGACGCGGCATTTAAGTCGTATCGAGCGTGTTGCAGATACACCGCTCGATCGGCTATCTAATGCAACTTATTTTGCGCATTATTTTACTATATTATTATCGTTTCAATGCATTACCAGAACTGAAAATCCATACTTGATCCGTATATCAGTTTTCTTTAAATTTAGAAAAATAATTTTTCCTAGTTGTTGCATGTGGTCGGTCTTCGATTAATGCTTATCGCGTAATCGAGCTAATTGCGCAGATTACCAAGAAAATAATCAATACGGTCAATAGCTTAAAATCAATTTCTTTCTCCTTGAAATTTTAACGGTACACAGATCAAATTACTAGGTTTTGAGTCTATATACAACTTGCAGCTGAGGATTTGTTTACAGTTACGAGCGCGCGTCGAGCATTCTTTCCTCCCAAGACATCGATTGAACGTGCCTTAAAGGATGAAGATTTGAAAGCAAATCGTTGTCGATTGATGAAGTGTTAATCATGACCATTTCCTCGAGCTTTATTGTTGTATTTCGTTATTATGTAATTCTATTTTCACAACTATCAACAGATTCAGTTGTGCGTTAAAGCTAATTACTTACGACTTAACTACGACTCATTGTTTATCATGCGCATTGTTCAATGATCCAATCAGTGAGTTTGGATAGAATCGATGGCTAGACGTTTTCATATATTTATGTAAAAGCCTGTAGCATTCAAAATTTCTTGATGAAAATTCAAATCTACGAGAGCGTGAATAAACACCCAATGGAGTTATTCAATTTCTGATTGATCCATCATTCAACATATATAGGAATATATAAACAGATACTTGACGGATTGTCGCCTACATTCTTTATACATTCTAGCATATGTGCTACATGGCAGATTCGAATTCGTGGTAAGTATATCTAGCTGCCTCGCATGGCTGTGCAAAAAATTCGTTGCGAAAGTAAAACAGGTTTTGCGATGTACAACGACGCGAGCAGGTGCGAATCAGTCAGATAAGTTGCCGGCAGGTTTTACAGCTGCTCCATTGGTAATATACTAAACTGAAATATTTTCTTCGCGCTAGTAGAAAATTCACAACCGTGAAAATCTTTGAAATACACTTGGCAAGAAGAAAAACGAATTTTAGGCAAATTCTGACACTATGTTATGGCATTTTGAAGGCAAAAGTGCATCAATGCAGACGAAGATGGAGTGTACTGTCTTAGTTTTTAATTTCAGTTTTGTATATTTGAATGGAAGTGTCATAGATAACGGTTTAAGTTAGATAAGCTTCTGCATTTAAATATTCTCTCTTCATTCAGTAGACTACACGAAGAATAATGAATATTTTCAATGTAACTTGATTTCGAACTTTTCAGATTAAATGAATGCGTGCATCATCAATGAATTTTTAAGCAGCGTGTTTTTTTCCAACCATTTTTACGTTTTTAATTCGAAAAATTAACGTTCTCCCGCCTGAAATTTCGAACTAGAAAAATATAGCATTATGAACGCAGCTTCATCGGTAATAAAATGTGACGTCGGAATCGGATCACGAGTGCAGTGCTGCGTCGAGAAGTGCAGGGTAAATTTCTCCTCTATCTTCTTCTGAGCTTTCTCGCGCAGGCGGCGTCGGCTGCCACGCACGTACGTAGGTGTAGCTGTGTACAGTTTAGAGTAGAAGCGGTAGCGACTTGCGCGCACGCTATCGGATCGAGCCATAGAGGGGGCAAAGTATCAGTCGGCCATGTTGCGCTTTCCGCTTCAGTCAGTGCACGCGTTTGTGAGAGAACTGCTATAATACCTCTCGATATTACCTTCTCATCCGCCAAAGGAACAACACTACGAGTCATTACAGCTGCTCTCCGAGTGCTTTTAAAGAACCCCATTTTAGTTTTGCAGCCGACAAACACAAGCAGTATTTCTAACGCTCGTTCGACCAAATGTAGTAAAATATAATACAACTATTCCTCGTAGCCAAGCTCGACTCCCGAAAATTGTTCAGTGAATTTTTTCGTTCTGCTCGTGCGCGCGTGCGTGTGTTTACGCGTCAAGCCGTATCATGGATGACTGAAATCTTCCTTATTTACCCACAGTGACAAGCAGTGCTATCGTTCGTCGACTCCTCGCGAATATATTTCGCTGAAAACCGGAGCAAAATGTGCTAGTGCACCCTGATCAAAGATTCGTCCATGACAAATCATGTTTGATCAGATGTCATCTTGTAATACACCAGGTCCACCAAAGTCATCTATATTTAAGCCACTTGAAGACAACTTCTCAGAGGATCAAGTTAATTGCTGGCAAGTCACAGAACTCAGAGAACAAGGGCTCGATAGAACTTTTCAAAAAAATTCTACCGTTGATACTTTAAAAAATCCACCTATTTGTTGTATAAATTCACATAATAACATGTTGGCTCACGAGTGTAGCTCAACGTATAACTACCCTAGTAGTGCTTCCAGGTCGTCTCCGAATAAAATATACGCTTCCAATAAAGAGATTTGTTTTAGAGATACAATCAATTCCTCAAAAAAGGTGTTATCCTCTTGTACCGACTCACAGTTGAGTATAGATTCTACATTAGTCACAGACATGAGTAGAAAGACTTTTAGTAATAATGATATTGATGAAGTCGATAGTTCAGTTTATCATGATTGTAGAATAAAACCAATAGAAAATAAGCAAAAGTCAGAGGTTGGAATATCTGTAGATTTTATCACCTCAACACCGTCCAAAAATTCAGTCAAATACGATAAAGAAAATTTACCTACTGAACTTCAATCATCTCCAACAAGTTACAAAGATCGTGAAAAGTGTCAAGACCCTTGGAGACCTACAGAATTAAGTGATGGAACATTCCCTGGGTGCGATTACAGTGTAGAAAACACACTTGATAAAAGAAGGACTGGTGCTTCGTGCCAAGCATTAAGACATGCAGTTGCTTCATTGCATAGATTAGATGATTTTAACGCTGAAAAAATTGGTGCTGGTTTCTTTTCTGAAGTTTTCAAGGTATTTATGCTCACCATTAGTAAAATGACTGATATTAGTTATTATTTTGACCAGTCATTTGCAAAGTTTATATTTGAATACATTTAAAAAACTGAAACTATATTTTTGAGAGTAACATTCAAATCTGTTGAAATTTCAAAAAAAGATCTGAAATTTTTGACAAAACTGTAGTCTTTTTGACATGTCGTATCAGTTCCGTTTTTAAAAAACTATATAAAATTATACTTGTTTATTTTGCATCTACACAGCATATTTATTGCCTGAATCAACAATTGAAAAAACTGTGATGCATATATTTCTATCTGGATCAACAATAATAACAAATTTTTGATAAAATTTATAATCTTTTTGAAATAGCTCAAAATATTTTTCAATATGTTAAATAAATTTTCATTGACGTTCACGAATGAACCAACCACAAATTAATAAAAAAGTGCAAGACAAATAATCTTTATTACTCATAATCAACATTATTTTCAAACAAATATCATTTTTACAGTGACACTGAAAACATTTTTTAAAATGTTTAAATAATAGCATAAAATGATGAATTAAAATGGTTTTGCGTTAGTTTTATTATTTTTTATTAAACTAAAAATGTTGCCATGAAAATGTATGATGTATTCTTGTCACATTGCACAAGCATCAAAGGAAGTACTAACCAAAAGCAAGGCAGGAAGGGTGACATTACAGTGCAAGGTGTATTATTGCACACTTGATGAATCATATACAACGAACAGTCGTAGTCTCTTTTATTTGATTGTTCAGTTTTTTTTTCATTGGTGTGTCCGCACAAGCAAATGCTTGACTGAATATCAATGGGATGATAGCGATTATTATATATATGAATGTCTTATGGCGTTGGCCTTTGGAATTACGTGATAGTTATTTTATCTTTTCTCGATTAATTCGGAAAAACTTTTTTATTTTTTAGCTAAGTAATATTCCTCACCCGTCATGGGCTCGTCAAAATGAAACGTTGCATCATTTTTATTTTTACTCTCTTGAGTAAATTCATGTTACACATATTCAACTTGCCGACTGCTGCATGTTTATATATATACTGCACTGATACACGCGACAGCAACTTTTGTGCATGGGCATACGTGTCGTCGCGCGGTGTGCATAGATGCAGTACGGAAGCTCTTTTACAATTTCCTGAATGAATCACTTTTGTCTTCTCCTTTTTCACAGTTTCTTCTTCTTTTTTTCGAGGGAATGCTTGCATGCATAAGGTTGTCATTTAATTGTCGAAATATTACGTTTAAATTCTTTCGGCGCAATGATAGTTGACTGGTACGTGCCAAGGCTTGCACATTTTGCAGTGTGATTTCTTCTCGTGTCGAAAAGGCACTTTCATCTTGATTTATATAGGGATGGATTCAGGACTCAAACTGGTTTCGTGCTAAAATCTTATAAATCAGTCGCGCATTTTTACACTTTCGTTATGAAACAAATAAACATAAGCCGTGTAAGTAAGCTCGAACGAAAAACGTACGTACACACGTATGTCTGGAATGCAAAAATCGAGTACACTTGTCGGTGTATATATTATAGATGATCGCAAAGATTCTTTTTTTTTAAACGATAAGTTCTATGAGCACCTGATTAATCACTAACAAAGATTAGATAATTTTTGTGTTTATAAATTATAAACATCAGCAATGATAAAGCTACATATAGAGAGATGATGCAGGATTTTTTCCAGATGACCATTTCTTCTCTATTTCTATCTCTGTTGATCTGTAATATTCAACAGGTATCTCTTTATCGAAATATCAATTAAAATATGCAGTCGGAACACGACACAACGTAATTAGATCCTCAAAGTTGGAATATTTTTGCAAACTACCTCAACGTTCCAGTGTATTACGCGAATATTTCACTCTCCTCGAGTATAATCTTTCATTCGAATCTCATCAGCAATGGCATCGCCAGCTGACACACACACACACACACACACGCACATATCCTTTGCACGTTTACAACTAGTTAAATGTCGCAAGACGAGAGATTGCATTGTATATCCGCAGTTACATAAAAGTGATGCTGATATGCGGGGGCAGATATAAGGCATCTCTTTCTATCACTTGCAAATTTTGTATGCATACATACACACTCGTCTTTGTCGAAGTTTTGTACTCATTAAGTACTTTTAAAGACTCAACTACGAATTACAAATGATTCTGATCTCCCTCTCTCTCTCTCTCTCTCTCTCTCTCTCTCTCTCTCTCTCTCTTTCAATTGGCAACTTTGCTGTGTTTTCGTGCAAAAAATCACGCAACTCATTGCGCAGGCGCGCTCGAACTTGAAAATTCAACAAAAATATGCGATTGAAATAAGAAATGAGCTTGTTGTGAGCTCCTGTGCATATAGCGAATTCGCTCCGAAGATGTCATTTCCGTATTTTACAAAAAGTAGACGAATTACGAAAAGAGCACGCGCACGTCAACATCTTCGGATAATAAGCTGAAAAACGAATACGTGGCTTTTTTTATGGCTTAACTCCACAACAGGCTGCATTGACGCCGTTTGATTTCAAAATTCCTCCTCGTTGAGCCCGATTAAGTTTCAAAACGTATTATTGGAAAAAAAGTTTTAAAACGAATACATTATACATTGGTGAAAAAAAGCACCCAAGAGGAGTTAAGTTCTTTAAACGGATTTGAATGCATATTTTCGGAGTATCTTCCTTGTCGCGAAATGTTAAAATATTCAACAAGTAAAATTTTATTTTTTATTCTACACTATCATTACAATATTCGTCGAAAAATAATTTTCAAGTTGTTGCAAATTAGATTTTAAAAAAAGTTTCAAAATTCTTTACGAATTCGTCTTGCAATTATCTTCAGTGGGTTATAAAATTTCGGTTACGAGTCATATCAACAAATGCGTGACAGAAATAAATTCGGTGTAGGGTTATAAAAATATATAGGTACGTATCTGCAAACAAGAGATTTTTGCTCTTTTCGAACATTGCGAGCGTGTGTCAGCGAAGTCACCGACTGCGAAAAAAGTGCATTCCTCTCGACGCCACCGCTCGACGGACACTTGCATTTTTTCATGTATATATAGAGAGGATATGGTTTCAATTCTCGTTTCAAAATTAGCCTTTTGTATTTTCCAACGTTTCTCGATTAAACATCCGTGACACAAGCGGAGGAATTGCATCTCTGAATAGTTATGCATTTCTCTCTCTCTCCCTCAATCTCGCACACGGGAGAGAGATGTCGAGTTTCAGCAGTGTAACGTAATACACACACACACACACGACACGCACACGTACGACTTACGAGTGAACGCGCCGCTCGCCGGCTCCGTCGCGTCATCCGCGCTACGTGCACATCTGTGTGTGTGTGTGTGTGTGTTTCTATATATGTGTGAAAACTCACCGTCCAACGCGAGAGACGCGTGCTACGTCTGCTCGACGATGTTCGGGCGATTTTGTTGGTTTGAAAATAGGTCGGGCAGGAAGTTTAGTTGTGCGTGTCCGAGGCTTCCTCGTGCTCTTTTGCAGCATACACCTTTCTCCCCTCCTCCATTAGCGAGTACTACTTCTAATGTCATTAAAACCCCGCTCTTAATTATGTTTATTTGAATAATATTTTTGAAAGTCTTGGGCTTTTACTTTCCCCACTCGTTAATTCACTGATTGACGTTTTATATGGGGCTGAAAATGCGTTTTATATGCGTCCGTACGAACTCTTAAAGGTTCCCATGTGAAATTCTAATCGTCGACGGGACGCATGGACAAATAAACAACGTCGCCGTTGCAACAAGTATGGAAGTGAATGAAAAATGTTATAATCGATTGCTCTCGGCTAAACATAGAATCATCTAATCGCGGAAAGTTTTTTTGAGGCTGCACGCGTCTACGTGAGGAAATGCTCGTGCTCCGCAGAGTAACCGCGAGAACAAACAGGCAAAACGATCGATGTGGGTCGAGGCCCTTTTTCCAAGCGTTTGCATTTGTGCAAAACATTACTTACATCTGTGAGCTGTGCTGCGCAGTATGCGCGCGACTCCATTAAGCGTGGATGTTTGGCCAGGGTTTTTTGTGCTCGTTTAGTTTTTCCTTCAGAGACGATAAAAAAATAAAGGTTGATACGCATAATAAACATACTTGGTGCGTATCTTCTTTACACACAAACGCATACACACACATTAGTTTATGTAATGAACTCAAGGTGCGTGCTTCGAGATAATGAACGTATATGTAGATGTCTAATACTTTGCCAGAGTTTTTTTTTCAAGTAAACAAACTTGAACGAAAAATATTTACTGAAAACAAAATAAAGTATTGTGCTCAGTAAAGCTTTACGCGGTTAAGCTTTCAATTTTGACAGTACGCGTTGTAAATACGGTATAGTCATTTATAATCTGAGTAATTTTTCTAAAACATTCAATCGAACTTACAAGTTTTTTGGCTCAAAACATATCTCGTATTGAAATCACGCAGCTCTTATCTGTGAAGTTAATGAAGAATCTAGCTGATGTATTTCTAGAATTCATTATATTTTTTTGAAGCTTTTTTGCGATTCTTTTTAGAAAAGTTAACGCAAGAATGTGATCCATGCAAAAATCGAAATTTTCATTTAAAAAATCGTACAGTCTATTTTTCTTTTCACCTGTAAGTTTTGTAAGATATGAAATGAATAACTACAAACTTAGCCATCGAGATTAGCTGAACGTCTTCAAATAGCTCCTCTCACTCAATTTGAGAATGAAAATGAAAAATGCAACTACGCAAGCAGTGTGACTGCCAAAATGTCACGAAATTACTCTACGTCGACATAATAGTCAATGACATAATCTCAAGTGAATAAGTCACCGCCAACTGCACATTCGGTTGATCTGTATATATAGTGCTTATTCGAAGTAAAAATTAATTTAAATGAATTTTACACACTGTTTGTTATTTAACACGTGGTGAATGTGATTGACTGCTAGATATTTTTCATTTGACTTTGACTGGCTCTTCTTGAGGAGCTTTTGCTATTAAATCACCCACTTGATCGTATTTTATATAGTTTCTACTCTCGCCAGAACTATCCAAGTATAATATTTTTTATAACTCTTGCACAGACTTGGAGGAACACAAAATATAATGGGTCTTTTAAATTTTTTAGCAGTACGTAAAGCAAAATATAATGTCGAGGTGGTATATTACTCCTTCGAACCACTCAAACGTAACTAATGATTCCGGATGAACCAATATATAAGAAATAATAAATAGTTTATATTAAGTACATTGTAATGATCTACAGTAGCCTTGGCTGCAACCTTGACCGTCAAGAGAAACAATTATTATTGTCATTCACAAACTTACCGCGCCTCGCGGAACTCAATGTACCCACATCAATAACATGAGTCTGCAACGCTGTTCGCGCGCGGTTTTTGCGACACTGTATTTCCGCTTTTTAATAGTACGACAAAGTGTCCTATCGAGAAAAAATTTGATTGTCATTGTTGATTAGATAAGACTAGCGATTGATAGAGCTTGTCGCACTGTATGCGCATGTGCCAATCTTTTTTTCATTCTTGCATCAAATAGCGTGAAAACTTTATTTAATTTTCGTTTGGAATACGAGCTAAACTATAGAGTCGCTTAATTGTTACAAATGAGTTAACTACTTTCATTTGTTTAGATCAATAGAATATAAGAATTATGAATTATGAAAAAAATAGACTTGACGTATTTATTTTTCCAAATGCCTGCTTTCAATACCTTTGAACAATTATCGAACTGTTATCGCCTTCTTCAGATAAAATCAAGATAGACGTAACGATTTATGTGCACTATAATACATACGAAAAATCAGTTTATATATCGAATACTTGAAGTGCATTTACCGTTACAGGTGAGAATTCCTGATAAGATTTTTAGACTTGTCATAAATGTAGAGCGTAAATAGACAACTTTGCAATTTTCCATTAATTTTCAAACTATGTTATACGATTTGAATGAAGAATTATAGTATTATTAGCTTTTTAGTAAAGATTATAAAGAAAAATTATATTTGGTTTCAACTCAATCTGCATGTGTGCTATTTTTATTGCTGACATTTTATTTTCATTCATAAAACTTAAACATGAATGAGCAAAACATTTTTCAATTATATTATTATTTGAATTTTTTGCAATGATATAACATTCATTTATTAGTTTTGAAGTTATTACTTTGCAATGAAGACATTTTTTGTCGTTGTTAGCAAATGATATTACGTAAACAATGATAAACAAAATTTTTTCATTACTCATTTTTGTAGTTTGTCTAAAAATACATTTGAAATGACTAACAAAAGCCAAATCTCTTAGATGCACGAATACGTTTTCGTAAGAAAGGCCACATTACAATATCCTTGCGTCACGAAAAGTCATTGCACGAATTTACGTTTATTGTCGTGCGCACAATTAACAAATGCCCAACTCTCACAAATATTAATAGCTTTTATCTCACAAAAGTACCTCCATGATGAATAGTATAGCCGCGACAGGTGTTTTCTTTTTTCAAGACCCGCAAAAATCTTAGTGTTCCAGTATAATAAAAGTTATTTAATTGTATCTCATGTTACTTCCATGTAGTCTTGCTTCCAAGTAGTTTTTTTGGTTAGGAATTTATTTTATGGCAGTCACTTATGGCATGCCGACTTGATGATATTATGAAGTAAAATTCGGTCGACAATATGTACCATTGCTATAATGCAAGATTCTTACAATAGGATGCGTTGTAAAAATTGCTATAGTCTAAGAATACATTTTCAGGGAATAGATCTTCTTTACAATGATTCACCTATGAAATTTTTATTAATTTTTATTACGATCTATTAGTTTGAAAGAATTCCATTTATGATATTGCACAATAATATAATTAGTTATACATAAAAAAATTAATTGTTCTGTATTTCTATTTTAACTTTATTGTAAAAAATGTATATTTTTATGTAACGCCTGTAACTATTTACGTGCAACTAATGAAATATATATTCAATCATTTACCATTAATCGAACTATTTTCTGCTTATAAATATAATGTATGTAAAAATATGAAAAGTATCAGAAAATTTTTCCGGATTTGAAAATTAAAATAATATTTTAATTTTTATAATCATTTTATGTTTATAATGACCTAATAAGTTTTTCTTTTCATATTTAAAAACTTTACGACGTTATGCAAAATATATATGTGGGTAAAAAGTCCAGTACGAATCAATAGATTTCGATTTTTATGCTTTCTGAGCAAGTGAGTCATAAAAAGATAAGCGTATATTAGCAGTGCTTAAATAGAGAGTTTAGTTCCATATTTATAAGATCCTCTTTGTTGGGTTGTAAAAATGATATATTAATTTGATATTAATATTAATTTCAATTTTAATAATATTATATTATAAATTTGGAAAATATTTCCATACTTTTTGATAAAAAAAAATTCACGCGTAAAAAATACTTTGAATAATTAAGGAGTGAATTTAAAAGGTTCGTTTGTAGTTTGTTGAATTGTATTTTTCGAGCCCATGTACAACTACCGGCCATGGAGGAGTGAAAGGATGGGGCCAACTTTTCCTACGTATATACATAAATCGACATTTCCTGTAATCTCTGGATTGCATTCCATTCTCTATACACGCAGTAACCATTTTAAGGGTTGAAAATTTTTTAATGACTTGATGTTTTGGCTCATGTATTGAAATAGATTTCTCAGCATAGAAAATCTATTTTTATTACAATTATTAATTCAGTTTTTGTGACTAACACTTTTATTCTATTTCGTTTTCATATATCGTTTTTATACTTATTTATTTTTGGAAAAAATTAATTATCCATCTTTCATTTTTTTATTCACGGTCAATGGGCAAAAATGCATCTGAGGGTTTACAAAAGTTAACGATTCAAGCTGTACTTGAAGATCTTGTTTGGCAATAATTACTGTTAAATTCATATTTACCAATGGTCATTAGTTGCCAAAAAGTGATTTTTTTACCGTGTATATATATTTACCAACGACGGATATACAATATTAAACATTTGAATCATCCGAAATATAAAGCTGCATTTAAAAAATTAATGGCAAAATTGTCTAGCAAGTACAGTAGTACACCTTCTAATTCCTTTCATTAATATCAAGTTTTGTTTTGCGAATTTGTCCGGCGAAAGATTCGTCACATATCTTTGCGCCAAAAAAGCTCATCTCATTCGTGACAAACACCTATGCAGCTCGAAATCTAACGGTCGAGTATAATATCAATCGCTTGCGCAGTGGAGAGTGCAGCGTCCGAGTTGGTACATAATATACATCTATAATTTCAAACGACCTTGTCTACTAACACTACTTTTGCATTAAAAAGATATACTTGCTCGAGAAAGCCGGTCACGCAGTGTTGACCATGGAGTACACACGTACAGCACCAGTTTTACGTGTAGTCGCGTTCTCTATATCTATATACTAGGGGGGCTCCGCCCCCCTGCTCGCTCCGCTCGCCAACCCCCCGATTAAGTTTAATACTCAAATAAAAAAAATAATGATATTTTAAATAATAAAATTGTCAAGTATTTTTTTATGAAAAGTTTAACAAAAAAATAGTCTGTAGAAAAATAAATTTTTGTATAAAAAAATTTCGTAAAGCAGTTACAA
>CACVKI010137928.1:0-11607 GCA_902732785.1 Trichogramma evanescens | reverse complement strand
ATGTGTTATGCATTCGTGTGCTCTGATTATAAATTGATTAAGATAGAAAGAGTTTTATTATCCTGTTACTTCAGATATCTGATCTCAGGCCACCTTTGTTTACTCAGCTGGCCTCATGGCATCTTTAATTGTGTTATCACACATCATACAATTCAAGCGTTGGTCAGATTTCTTATGATGCTCTGTATAATCTATATTTTCGTACACATGGCTATACGGCTCAAATGCATTATAACTGTGATATACGTAGTATATTACAAATGGTTAGAAAATTTGGTAGATACTACGTAGCACAGTGAAGACTTGTTTCGCTTTTCGTAAAGCAGCTTCAGAAAAGGTTAAGCAGCACGACGTCCTGTGGTGTAAGTCTGCATCGTGTTTGGTAGTTCACGCAGCTTCATCTTTCAAGAACCAATCACTTTTCCGTGCACCTGCGACAGCAACATCACAAAACTCAAAGTGATTCAAAATAAAGCATTTAGCTTGATCTCAAATACCAAACCTCAAGAAATACTAACATACATACATTATGCAACATAGAAGAAACCAAATTGCACTCTAACAGAAAACATCTTCAAATATCAAGTTAAAAATATTGAAGTAATCGAAAATGTAGGAAAATATACAATAAAAGCAATGCATCTTTCAAACTTAAATGTAAACTACCACAACACATCCTCATTTCCTAAATCATCGTGGGTTCTCGCAAGTTCGCTTGTTCAACCCGAGAAAATCGAGTCCTTTTTTCGTATTTTTTCGCTCCCTGTAAGGCCTTGCGATCTCGAGCGAGCACCCATTACCCTGATTGAGCTCGTAGTGTGAGCTGGGTCAAAGGCTAGAATTCCGGACCATTTGGAACCGTTAGAAAATTTTAGTTTGTAGCAGTTATTTACTGATCGTTCATGCTCGTTGGCTGATTTTGTTTGTAAAGTTCGAAAAGTTCGATAGGTTCTCACCGTGCAATCTACCAAAACACGGCTCAACGTGGTTTCCTGTGCTCTCTGCAAGCAGAAGTTAAACAAATCAGCAGTAGCGATCGCCCGGAAATGCGAATATGGTGGGTACTGCTATCCAACGTGCGTTGTCAAGTACGTCGACAAAAACCCCGAAACTTGCTGGGTTACCTCATTCGTAGCGCTGCCGACATCTGGTGATGCCGGTGCCGCCCAGGCTGCGAAGCGGTCACGGTTCAGCGGAACAGGATGGTCAGTGAGGTCTCAAAGATCCTACCCTGCTTACATCGGGCACCTCTGTCACTGCTTCGAAGGACGTGGACAGCGAGAGCGGCGTCTAGACCGATGCCGAGAATGCTTAGGACGCCGAATGCGTGGCTCTGCGCGAAATTAACGACGTTACACAGAAGATCGATTACCTCTTTCGTCACATGCGCAGGCGCGATAAGAAGCATGATGAGGACCACGAAAGGGTCAACCAGACAATGAAGGCCCTGAAAGAAGAGAACGCAGTGCTTCGAGGTAAAGTAAACGATCTTACCACGACAGTCAACGTCCTGACGTAGAATCAGCGACACCCTCAACCCTGTACCGAGGTGAAGTTTATTAACATCGATTCATTGAATGAGTAACCACCAGTGGAGCTAGCAGAAACGATCCTGAACCACGATGCGTTGAGCGGCTTCCCTGGCGACATCATCACCGCGTGGAAAGTTCCACAGGACTCATACGGGACAAACGCACAGCGCCCTGGTAATTCTACTACTGGCAAGAGAGACTCTGACATTGTTAAATTTAAAAGCGCTGCGGTGCGGGACCGAGTCCTCGAGGTGGTGCGTGAGAAGGACACAACTCCGTACTCAAAGATCATCGGAGGTGCCGACGGCGCACCGATTCGAGCATATGAGCTCGTGAATCCGGCAGTCTTTGCATTGAAGGAGAAGGATAGTGTTCTAGCGAAGAAGAAAGGATATCATTTTGAGTGGCTCCGAGAGGGCGCACTGCGCGCTCGCAAGGACGAGCGCTCATCCGTTATACATGATCGAATGGAAGGTCGATCGGCCTGCGAATAATTACGGAGGAGTTAAATAATGGAGAACAATTGATTGGTTAGGTTCGATTTATTCAGGTCCTTCTCTGCTCAATGTCTGAGCTACACTGGTTTGCTCGGCGCACTGCGCCGACTGGCGCGCATGGAGGGGCGAGAGTAGGGGGCATCTCCCCACACACATACTACCACCGAAGCCGATGATCTGAAGCAAATTACCTAAGGGCCCGCGCACAACGAACGAAAAAACCTGCCCCCTGGACCGAATTTCAACGAACCTTTTTTTCAAAACTCGCGAAATTATTTACAAAATTATACACAACATCATTAAATTTAATCTTGAGAAGAGTATCACTCTCTTTTAATGAAAAACGAGTTGAAGCAGTTAAGGCTTTGGGTGAGTTTGGACAAACAGCACATAGGCGCATCTAGACAACTTTGAGCTTGCTTCGTATAACTCTTCATTGGTAAAAGGGCGTAGCGTAGGGCAGCATCAGCAACAGCAGCAGTCGTGTATACGATGAGCTCGCGTACACCTAGCCGCATGCTCTCGTGCTGCGAGAGCTTCGAGTAAAATTAATTGTCCCACGCGCAGCAGTTCGTAGCGCACAGCGCAGTGGGCAGCAGCAGCAGCAGCGGCCAGGCATTTGTATGTTTACGCGAAATTGCTCCCTGTTGTCACATTTGAATTTCCATATACATATAAAGCAACGAGAGCGCCAGCGCATGACCACATACGTAGAGTAGCAGTGCATATCCCGGCCGCCTCGATATGCTGCTCTCCACTGCGCGCTTATGTACGTACGTATGCATGTATGTATGTGTGGGCTGCACTCGGTGGATTTATATTTACGCGAGTGGGGTATAGTGCAAAGTTACGCCAAACAATCATAAAACTAACTCCGCGTGTAGTCATTTACCTCTCAGCGCGCAGATAGTAGCGCGAGCTCCTATACCGACGCAGCTCGCAGCACGCTTTCTCGGACTTTGTTTTACTTTGATTTGTGAGTATGTAAAATTATATCTGGTCGGCATGACTGACCCCACCCCCTGCACCATCGATCATTTTACATCACGCGGAAAATGCACCCTATGTTTGCGTATATCATTAAGTGATGGAAACTTTATTTCGATTTCAGTTGCGGCCCGAAATGAGTTTTCATTTTCAGTCGGATAGCGCAGAGAGGCAAAAATTACAGCCGAGAGTTCAACAATTTAGCCTTTGCCGCACGCTGGTGTGAGTTTCTAATACGGTTAGAGCCCTGTGTAATAATTAATCATTTTGTGGTTTCAACCGGTTCATCGTCGGTAACGTACATAATGTAAAAGCAACAGCAGCAACTATGTAGTAGTAATGTCGCTTCAGAAAAAAACTGTCAGCAGTAGTTTTTATCAAGGCGTATTGTAAAATTTTAATTTATTGAGTCCGCATCACAAAAACATCTGTAGTTATTGAATAACAGTTGAAAATGATTTTGTTCACAATAGCGTCTAATTTTATTTATTACTTTCAGAAAGCCGTCGGTAAATAGAGTTCATATCAATCGCTAGATTTATTCAATCATAAATCAATGAAATCTGTTTTCTTTTTTAATCGACTTAATACACCAATATATTGATTGTTACAAAAACATAAAAAAAAACTTTTCTTGGTAAATTGGACGCAAGCACAATGCCGAAAGCAGAAAGTCAGGAAGAAAGAACGATCTGCTTACATTGGAAAACCTTTTGCATACATATATACGCAACCGTTATTTTTTCTTCTTCGATATAAATCCACGTACACAAACTCTCGAGTGTTGGGCGGCTGTACTGCAACGCGGGCTCTCGCGTATTTGCATAGTAAAAGTATGCATGTATTAAGGTGTATACCCTCTTTCTCTCTCTCGCTCTCGCTCACCCTCGCGCTCGCGCTGGTTAAGCGCAACGAACGAGGCCGCATCGTTAGTCGTCACTTATAGATGACTGCCGAGTTTAGCGAGGCAGCCAAGCAAGAGTTTTCAGCAGCCACCGTGGCTTAGCTGGCACGTTAACAATTTTACCCTGCCTCGTCGCCGTCGTAGCGTTTAATTAATCAATCGGTCTCGTGTACACACACATACACGTGAACACACACGTACATACCTACGCACATACATATAAAACGTTCGGAAAGCAATGTCGACTTTCTGCACTAACGAGTGCGTCTACCCATTCAAAGACTGCAGTGCAACATATTTACATACCCACAGCTCTTTGTATACTTTTGCAATTTTTTTATTACATACGTACCTAGTATTATCTTGTATATAGGTAAAGGAAAAAAAGGTGTAAATAACAATGGATGATTTATGACGGCTGCTTACGATAGAAAAATACCAATTACGTGGCAGACCAAGTTTGCAAAAAGTCAATCGCCGTACTCACTTGAAATTGCCTCGAAGTTTTATATTTATCATATTATGCGTCGCTTTTGAAAAAGAGTTTGTTGGGGAGGGGCGTTGCACAGCACCATCGGCATCATCGCATCAGCACGCGAGTAGTGCATGCGTGCATGTTAGTCGTTGACGCGCCTGCAGTCGATCATTGGTCACGGTACCATCAATCATCACGCACTAAGCGGCCCGTACAGGTATAAACGCGAGGCCGCAAGCTCGCGCACACACACGTATGCTGCACGTACACACACAACCACACACAGTCAGCTGCCGCGCGAGTTAATAAGATGCTTTTGACGTTATATTATATAGCGTGTTTTACAATAGCTGATATATAACGTTCCGACGTGTGTGTGTGTGTGTGTGTGTGTGTGTGTGTGTGTGTGTGTGTGTGTGTGTGTGTGTGTGTGTGTGTGTGTGTGTATGCATCCTAGCTAGTTCATATGCAGCGAATGCGGCTTTATCGATTGCGCCTATGCACGCGTTCAGCTTGTTGCTCGAGTTGGTGGGCTATCGTTGTTGCTAGCGTAACTAGTGTTTCGTCGAAGCTCGGTCTTTTCGAATCGATACAGTGGAATTCGAGCATTATATGCACGGAAAAAGGATGATAATCGAAAATATAGATCGAGATATCGGCTGTGAATTTGGCCAGACAGCAAGCAGCACTTGATTGCTTTCGGAGCATCGAAGAAGATACTTTGAGGGTCTAAATTTCGATTGTAATTGCGCCGATGAATTTCTCTGGTGAAGGCTGTGAAACAATTGACTACGATTGTCAAATTTTATCAAGTTCAATTACTCGTTGTATGGCTTGTTTAGTGTACAAACTCGATATTTATTCAAGTTACTGATTTCATGCTGAACATTATTATGTGCATTCATGACTGCATAAGTTATTAAAGTTGATGAGTAATCACAATGCAATATAAAATTAAAATTGATTATGGTTCAATATACATGAATAAGAGTTCAAAATTTTATTCCCAATGCGAATACATTTTTGCCAGCAGATTATGAGGTGGAAAAAAAAGAGAAAAAAAAGTAAAAGAAGTATAAAAATATGATGATACATTTTACTCTGAAATTGAATGAGATTGCACTGCTTCTTTTTTCTCATTTTACTGTCGCGAACGAGCGCAGTACATAATGTCAGAAAGAACGCAGTTTCCGTAAATTTTTCAAATGATACAAGTGCAACTACTAGCTTTACCCGTACATACTATAGGATATATCTAGCGTCTAGTCGATTCGCCGTGTATGCCTATATACACCGCACAATTTCTTTTCTCTCTCTCTCTCTCTCTCTCTCTCTCTTCTATCCCTCCTTTTCTTTTTCTGTGCAGATAATGTACATACTGTATATATATATGTATGTTCAAATAGTCTTGTGTGTCAGACGATTACCATCTCACCCTCCGGCCTCTCTTACCTTTTTTCCGTGTTCACCTCGGTCTCTCCTTTTGCACTCACCCACTCCCTCGGGCCAAATCGAAGAAATATTACAGTGCCGATACGCGTCTTGTATGTTGAAAACCCTAGAGAAGCCTCGGATAGTAAGTGCGTGATCTAAATTCTCTACCTAGTGTGTTATGCGGGTTGTTGCTAGCACTGCCACAGCTCCGACTGTTCTTCACGTGGAGCCATATTGTCAAAAATTTAAAATGTGCACCGATATATGCTTTAACACCGTATCGATAGTATCATTCAAAAATCTATAGGCTGTTTCGAAAAATACAACGGTGGAAGCTTCATATAATCCGTAAATATAAAAAAACTTTTCAATATGAAATAATTTAATTGTTTCCAGCTCAATATTCATATGAAAATTTGACTTGTTTTACCTTTTAGTTTTAACTAGCCACTCTATGGTATGCTTGGCGCACCTTTTATTTCTACATGTTTTGTTCGATAGTCGCTTAGGCCTAACATAGGGAACTGAATCGAAACGCGCAGCATACAATAGACAAAAAACCGATAAATTCCGCAGCAGCACTCTACAACCAATCTGAACGCTTATAAACTGCTCGCGCCATTTGGCTCATCACTTTTTTTGAGAGAGTATAATTTCACGAATGCATTTTTAAACGAATAGAAAATATCAAAAAATTCTGGTCGCAATTATTAAAATAATTTCAAATACCTCATATCATTATTAGTGGAGAATCGTACGTTTGCCGTGAGCAATAATTCACAACTGTGGTGTACACAATTGAATGAAAATTTACGCAGTGGAGTAATCGAGCGAGATCGGAGAATTTGCGCGCGCGCGTGAGCTTTGCTAATCATTTGACCTTAATTTCGATACTCGACCTGCCTCCGCATGTGTATGTGTCCGTAGCTCTTTCTCTCTCTCTCCCTCACTGGCTCTTCCGCACTGCTGTACAGCACATACATACGCAAGCTCGTGATAGGGAGCGCGAGAAAGCTGTACCAACAGTACTGGCTGGTTGCGACAATTATTATGGAAATTCAGAACTACGCGTCGTTTCGAAACGACAAGCGATGCTGCCGCCGCCGCCGCTGCCGCCGCCGCCGCTGCCGCTGCTGTTCTCTCTGCGCGTCGTGCAGGCAGCTACGAGCTAGCTCTCCAGGGATCGCACGTCGATTTGGTTATTCTCGCGGCTAATATGCGCTTCACTGCTAAATCAAGTTCGAATTGTTAATGCTTTGCTTAGCTTATCGTGCATAGACGCTCGTCCATATAAATATGCACATTTATACCGTTGGTGTACGAGCTACACCTGCTTGCTTACACTTGGTGGAAAAAATAGCCAAATTTAACAATTCGCAAATGAGTAAATTGAAAAAGCTGATTCAACGAATAAATTTCGAATGATAAATGATCAAATGAAGTTCGCGTCTCATGAATTACCCCGTCAGCTATATATCTATGGTTTATTCAATGGACCTTTTTTCGCCGCTTAAATAGAATATAACAACAGGCAGTGGCAGCGGCAGTTGTAGCAGTAAGCCAGGGACAAGTCTCGTATATATTCATTCAAAGAAATATGTAGCCACGCGCTTGTACACCCTGCGGCTGCGAGAATATAGAGTAGCGACTGAAATGAGTCGAGCTGCGTGCCGAGCCGGGAAAAAAAACTGACTATACGAGGGAATGTATATATCTATAGCGCGACAGAGAGAGAAAGAGAGACAGAAAGTCGGGTGGTACACGGAGCAAGTTATGAAGTTAGTTCCAGATAGGGGGCAAGAGCCGTCTGAAAAAAGGTTATTTATTTACATTCGGACAATTAGCTGACCATTAGACGGTGTATATTCCTCTAGGGCAAAGGTCAGAATCTCGCCAGTGGTGGTAGCATATGTGAAGAGCCAAGCGAGTATGTGAGAACGCGCGCGAGGGTAGGCAGGCAAGTAGAATTATTGTCGAGGAGAGAGCGAGACAGTTCATATATATATAAATTGTATGCGCATGTGTGAATTAGAGAGTAAATAAATCCAAACGAGCGAGCCTGCGACTTAACGCCTGCAGGAGGAAATTAATCCAAAATAATAAAGCGGCTCGATGCGATACCGAGAGCTTTTTTCGCGATCAATAGAGCAGCGCCACTGTAGCAGGCGTATACACGTACAGGTCGAAGCAACGAATATGTCCTTTCTACTGCTGATTGTAAATGCTGCTGCGCTCTTAGCAGGAAATGATCTATCTAGTCACGCATGAGAGGGTGAAAGTGTCATTGAGAGAGAGTGAAGCATCGAATCACGATCAGCTTGTCGTTTGTTTACCCTCTGCAGCTACCTGACAGACACGTAAATATAGATATATATCGATGACGATATGCAGCGATAAAATCGTATACTTGCGCGACTCCGCTACTACAGGCATAGGCCCGTCGAGTCCTTTGCTAACGTATAATAACGTCGAGGAAATGACTGACAATATCCATTCAGCGACTGTTCGATCGATTTCACCCCGTTGAAATCGCGCGCTGCTGCTGCTGCGACACGATTGGGCTGACTCGGCTCGCTTCTCTTTCCATCCACGAGCCTCGTTAACTGCGTATTTTTCGATAATACTCGGCTATATACCGACAATTTAAAAATATTATTGTTTTAAGAAACGTGCCAACGATGAGCGTATACATCCGCACCCCCTTCGGAATTATCAAGCCGCAGCGAGAGAGATATGCACTGCGGCAACACAAAGTCGCATTAGTCATCTTTATCCGAATTCTCCCTCGCTTATATCAACATCGACAATATGCATCGTTACCATCTATATAGCGCAAACAAAATTATTGTCTCGCGCAATAATTAACATTAGATTGTTCTCGAGCGTTCGTGGCTACGAATGTGCTGCTGCTGCTCTACCTCGCAAATATAGTCGGTCGGCCGCGCCGCGTCTCGGGAGAATCGTCATCGTTTACTGCGCCTATGTAGTTTACAATATAATACTCGTTCGGGCCTGCCAAGCAATTCATTATTATCGTATGAATAAAATATATCCTGCGTGCAAATATGGCGCATGCATATATTTGCAAATCGACCCCCCTATACATACAGCGTGCATCTCATTGATCTCTAGAATTTAATAATGTGAGTGAGTATGACTCAATTATATTTTGTATATTATGAGTTGAAACGACTGGTGAAGTCTATTATATTTTTATTTTATTCTAATTAATTTCCAACGCTAAAATCATAATGGGTGATCGAAATATTTTCAATTCGTTCAAATTAGAGACTACTTCATAGGTATGATATTTAATCCGATAAAAGTCTGCATTTTTTTCTTCTCACAATTAGTTCTTTCTTTCTAATTTTCATTATGAGACTGGCCTTTTTTATTCAATTCCATAAAGATTCAAAGAACAAAAATCCCGCTATTAAAGCCATAACGAAAAATGTCAGAGTCCATGTAAATGGTATAATACTGCGTTAATACATAACAACGTAAAAGGTATATATTTAAAAAAAATGCGATTACTCTGGTTCCAGCGAGAGAAAAGTAGACTCAATCGATCGGACGCGTGTGTATGTGCGAGCGTGGGTGCATGTATACACGCCTTCGCAGTGTAGCGGGGCGCGTTCGCAGCTTTCTCTTTCTTTAACCCGCGCGTTACTTCTCTCCTTTTCTTTATTTCCTTTTTTCGCGTTCTCTCTCTCTCTCTATCTTAGCAGTGCCAGTGCCCGGGCGTAATCAGATCAACACCCGAGTGTGCGCACGGCGCTTTAGAGCCATATATGTATAAGTTGAACGACGACAGCGCAAGCACTCGATTAATCGTCCACGTACGCGCGCCTGTAACACCCCCGCTACGACGACGCTATGCCGCTGCTGCTTTTTTCCTCCCCTTTCGTTTTCGCGAGCATAAGTCGACTCTGGCGCTCATAACCGAAGTTAGGAAGTTTTTTCAACGCTTTTAAATTACTCGCTCGTATATTATGAGATGCAACGACTTAATCACTGGCTGAGGAGAGAAAATATTTTTCTGAACCCGCGTTTAAAGCTTGAATTCCACAAATTGCAATGATGAGGTGACGATTTTATAAACGGCTTCTTGTAGAAAAACATTGATGTAGCTGAGATGAAAAAATTAATGGGTTTGCCAATGATAAAGTTTCTAGGATAGAATAAACTAAAGCATACTAATAATTTTTAACAACATAATGATCAATTTCAGTTTGGTTGTTTACCGTATCAAATATCGAAATGTATAATATTAAATATAACATAATAAAACACATGTCCAACAGTTAAAAAAACAATATTTAAAACTGCTGTTTTTTGTTTAAACTCCACTAAATACTCAATAAATAAATCACATGTTGAGTAGATTCCACTTGTGCTCACTTCAATTGAATGAATACCAGCCACTCATAACGCCCTCGCATGCATCGCCTCCTGTGCGCGTTTAGCGTAGGTAAAAAACTCTCGGTAAAATACTCAAGATTCTCTATACTATTCACGAGCTTCAATTTCTGTTGCTCTCAAGACTAGGGGCCAAGAATTAACCGCACATCCATCCACGTCAATTTCTCGAAAACGAGAATCTTCCTTTCATTTACCCTTTGCTCGCGAGGTCTCTCTCTCTATTTCTCTTTCGTAGCAAAGCAATAAGGTTGTGCTTTATCGATTATCTACCTCGTCTGAGTTATAAGAAAATTAATCGTATTATCAAACTTGGGATCAATAATTCGCAAATCTGACCAGCTTGTCTCCGTTCAAAGGGGTGTGCGTTTACACAGGAGTGTGCGTATACATAGTGCATACAAGTCAATACATGTGTATGCAACTGTATGATCTCAAGCGTTAATTCGCTCAACTAATTCGATATGCATGTATTCATCAGACGTTCAATATCATCGATCACTATATCGCTTACGAGTTACGCGACGTATCCTATATCTATGTACCCTGGCTCCTCGTTCGTACCGTGTATAGATATTTACAACAACAAAACACACGCACACATAGACTTCACATAACTTGGAAAAATATTTCTCCCAAGGGCCTGCGTGTGAGATTTAAAGCTTTGTCGCTGTCGAGCTCCTTAGCCTTCTCGCATATACGACACGTGCGCCGCAAACATGTGTGCGTGGGGCTAATATTCGAGCGTATGCATTAACGTGACGGAGTCGTGAAATTCTCGCTTCCCTTTCGACGTTTTTTTTCTTCCAAGATTATGCATGGGTATGGGAATAGGAAGAGCTGCGTCTGCGGAAGATCTGCGATCGTGCGAGCGCAGCAATAATTCCGAAATCATTGATAATAAAACGTTCACGTACTGTCGTTGCGAGTTTTATGTGTGTGTGTGCTGTATTGGTGAGCTATATACATATGACGAGCATATGCACTTGAAAAGAAGGAGAGCGATCTTGAGCGAGCGAGTAAGCAGAGGCGAGTAAAGTAAAAGAGAAAAAAAATGCCTCGCGCATGCTTGCATCGCGATTGCAAGCGCGTGCTCTTTGTCTGCACAAGCCCAAGATATATACGTATAGACGTACGTACGTATACCCCATACACAGGTATATATACATACTAGGGGGGCTCCGCCCCCCTGCTCGCTCCGCTCGCCAACCCCCCGATTAAGTTTAATACTCAAATAAAAAAAATAATGATATTTTAAATAATAAAATTGTCAAGTATTTTTTTATGAAAAGTTTAACAAAAAAATAGTCTGTAGAAAAATAAATTTTTGTATAAAAAAATTTCGTAAAGCAGTTACAA
>CACVKI010137917.1:0-10810 GCA_902732785.1 Trichogramma evanescens | reverse complement strand
AGAAAAATTCATTGATCGATAAACGTAAAAAAAAATTTTTTTTTCCATTTAAAAAAAATTTTTTTTTGCATTGTTTGTTTGAGAAACCCGTTTTTGAATTAGATTACAATTATAAAAAGAATGTGAAAAGACAATACTAATATTTCAAAGTTAAAAAAAAATATGAGGAAGCTACTTGCCAATACATTGGCAGCGGTTTTTAATACTGATTTGGCCTCCTTTCTTGTAAATATACTATGTTCTTGACTAGATTCTTCTTCGGTCTTGTGTTCTTGACTAGATTTGTTCCTTGTTAACTATGGTGTTTAATATTAATTGTCTGGTAACACTGATCTGCTATAATACTGGTTATCTGATACTGATCATCTGCTTGTGCTCATGATTGAGTTTGAGCTCCTTGATTTTCTTCGGTTCTTCTCGTGTCTTCTTTCCTGACGAGTATGGCTTTGCACAGCTCCCTAAAGATGCTGAATGTCGCACTCGTCTTTACAATGTTCTGCTTTTCTCTTAGTCCTGTGGTTACGCCTAGTTTGCGCAGTTCTTCTATTGCAACTATTTTGATATCTTCGAATCTTGAGCAGTGCTGCAGCGTATGCTCGGCCGTCTCCTCCTCTCCACATTCGCAGGTGCTACGCTCCTTCAGACCTAGCTCGGCCAGTCATGCATTGAAATCTCCATGCCCTGATACAAACTGCGAGCTGAAGTAGTCGAAGCGGGTCCACCGGGCTTCCATTCTTATGCTTACGTCTGGGTAATACTCAAATGTTGTACGTCCTTTTTCGCTGCTTCCCCATCTTCTCTGCCAAATTTCGGTTAGTGCCTCTTCCACTCTTGCTATCGCGTTTTTGTGGTTCTGGTTCGCCTCGATGTTGGTGTCTCCTATCACGAATGACTCACCTCTCTTCACTTTGCCAATGAGGAATCTCCTCTTGATCTCCAAGTCCAAGGGCAGAACTCCACACATTACTTGTAATGCCTCTGTCGGTGTCGTGACGTAGGCTCTGCATGCTCGCAGTAGTGGTGTTCTCTGATATTTCTGCATATCTTTTAGTATCGTCTCGCTGGCTAGCGGGCACCACGCTTCCGTTGCATATGCTATTATCGGCACAAAAACTCCTCTGTACAGCGTCATGACGTTGCTGAGCGTCATTCCCCATCTTGCTCTGCAGATAATTGAGAGCTTCTCGAATAATAGTCTGGCCTTTGTCCCTGTCTTCTCGATGTGCTCGCCTATCATGCATCTTGTTGCTATTGTAACTCCCAAGTATTTGACGCTGCTGCTATACTTGATACTTGTTCCTGACAGTTTTATTGTTGGGGGTCTTTTGCCGCTTCTTCCGGTCTTCACGAGGGAGCCTGTGACTGAACCCGTCGTCTGCTTAAGAATTCTCTTCTTCGTGCCTCTTTTATTTCCTGTGGCATTGTCTTTCAAAATGACCATCTCGGTCTTGGATTTAGAGATCTGCAGTTCTCTTTTGGTGAACCAGTTACTTATTGTGTCCACCAGTGGTTGCGCCTTTCTTTCCACCTCTCTTCTTGACCTGGCCATCACGAGTATGATCAGGTCGTCCGCGTACATATAGCCAAGACCACCAGCCTGCTCGATTGTTCTTAGCAGCTCATCTGCGCAGAGATTCCAAAAGGACGGACCCAATATGAAACCTTGCGGACAGCCTTTGCTCAGTTTGTGCGTTATTGTATCGCTGACTCCTTGCACTGATACTCTTCTGTCGCTTAGGTAGCTTCCTACCAGAAGCAGTAGATCGCTTGGGCAGTCTCTCCTCTTTAGTTCTTCAAGTAGCTCCCAGCGTAGATGGTCGAACGCTCCGGTCACGTCGAACATGATTGCCAGCACTATGTTTTCTGTCGTATTACCTCTCGAATGAGTGCTGTTGTGCTGCGTCCCTCTCGATAGCCATATTGCTTGTCCGACGCATGCCGTGGGTCTAGGAATACTCCTTTCAAGCTGTTGCTCATCATCCTCTCTAGGAGTTTGCTTGTGACTGATAGCAGACCTATCGGCCTGTAGGATTTCGGACTTGTTACGTCCTTGTCCTGACTTTTCAGAAGTATTCTCAACGTCGCGTTCTTCCACTCAAGCGGGAAATATCCAGCTTGCCTGCAGGCATTGAATAACCTGAGCAAGTCTTTGCCCGCTGGACTCTTTGCTAATGAAATAATCATTTCAGCTTCCACCAAGTCTTCGCCTGGTGCCTTTTTCCGTTTGACGGACTTGATTGCCTTCGTCATGTTTGTCATGGTCCACCGTTCGCTGGGCTCGGGTGGGCCAGGTTCAGGTGGGCTGGGCTCGGGTGGGCCAGTTCTCCCTGGTTCAGCTGCATCTTCGTTTACCGGCTCTTCACCGAAGAGACCATTTAGCAGTGCCTTCATCGTCGAGGTCCAGTCCTCTGTGTGCCCAGTTGCTGTCTTTATGCTGCTTATGGCTGTTTCAGGAGTCATCTTATTATTAAAAATTTTGTAGATCACACCATAGTGGTCTCTGCGGCTGGATTCTTCAACGAATCTACTCCAACTTGTTTTCTTTACTCCTTTTACTGTCCGGGTGTATTCACGCAGCATCTGCTTGTACTGGCCTTTCAGGTTTTCTTTTGTCGTTGGGTCGCGTTCCGACTGCCATTTCTTACGTGCGCGATTTGCTTTCCTTTTTAGCCGAGTTAGGTTTTGCGTCCACCACGGAACCGACTTCTTGTGATGGCCTTTTCTAGGCATTGCTTTGTCTGCCGCACCAAGTATTCTTTCTGTGAGCCTCCTTACTTGTTCATCAACCTGCTCCTTGCTTATCGCGTCTGGGAGCGGCACGTCTGCTGATTGGCCGAGGGCCTCGCTGAACCTGGTCCAGTTAGGTTTTCGCGTGTTATATCTCCGCTTGCGCGCCAGGCTTCCTGCCTCTACGCCTGGATCACTAGATAGCTCCACTAATATCGCTCTATGGTAACTTGATGTGCACTCATCCAGGACGTTCCATTTCTTGAGCTTTCCCTGCAGAGAGGGGCTCATCATTGTTACGTCTATTGACGTATTGCCTCTTCTAAAGGTGGGAAGTTCGTTTTTATCATTGGCAAATACTAGTTCAAAGCCTGCAGCCAGGCCCTCGACGGCTTCTCCTCTCTGTTGTGCCACGCTTTGTGACGTTCCTCCTGGGATCCAACTCCAACGTGGGGCATTGGCATCTGCTGCTATTATAACTTCGTGCGTTCCCATTGATCTTAGTGCTGTTGTTAGTATGTCCATATACGGTTCTATTTCATCAGAAAATTGGCAGTACATCGTTATGACGTACAGTTCGCTCCAGCGTGTTTTTATATGCGCACACACGCAGTGTGATGTCCTTAAGTGGGCCAGCTTTACTGCTGTTATGTCTTTATCTAGCACAACTATGCCTGCTGCGGGAATTTCCCCTTTTTCATTGCCTGTGATGATGTTATTTGCATATTTGCCCAGTCCACATACTTGTCCATCGCTTGCATACGGCTCCTGCACCAGCAGCAGGGCAGCTCCACGCGTCGTCGCATCTTGCAGGAGTTCATTGGACGCAATAATTTCTCTACCTAGGTTTGCTTGAATAATCCTCAGTACTTTGTCCTGGTCAGAGGCCATAATCAATAGATTTTTGCTCTCTCTCCATGATCGCAATATACGTTGGGCATTTTGGTCCTGGTTCATGTCCACAGTCTCGCTTAGCTCTGAGGCATAGGGCACACTTTGGTGGCAGTGCCGCATTTGGGCAGGCGTCTTTTCTACGTCCTACAGTTGCGCAGTGGCCACATGTTTCTTCGGCATCTTTACACGATTTCGCAATGTGTCCCACTCCTTGACACTTATAACATGTGCTCAGTGAGTTGAAATCCGCGGCTTTACATCTGCTTGATCCTAGGTATATCTTTCCTAGCTTGATGAGCTCGTTTCTGAAGGCTGGAGAGACCTCGGCCACCCAGTGTACCGTCTCTTGGCCTCTTTTGCCCGTTTTGAACTTAAAGTTCAGTTGTTTCGTCGTCGGTTTTGTCTTTGCCAGACGCATAAGCGTCTCGTTTTGTTTTAGAGCTGCCGTGTAAATTTCTTCACTTTCCATTTCGGTAGGTATGTCATATATGATGACTCTTGGCGACTTCTTTTTGGGTTCTTAAGCCTCGAGTGTGCTTTCGGTTGAGTTGCAGCTGTGCTTGATCTTATCTAGATCCGATTTGGTGGGAACTTCAACCACCACTCCACCTTTAATTCTTCGTACAGCATCAATTCTCAAACTGTTCTCTACCGGCTTTATTAGACGTATAGCTTCACTTTTAACTTGTTCATTGGTTAGATCGCTCTCCTTGTTCTTTGGTTTAATAACAGCACAGTAAGATCTTTTCGGCATTACAGTCTTCTTGTTGACAGTTACTTTTGGTACACTTGTATTGTTATTCTTGACAATCTGGCTGTATAGGGGCTCAGTTGTCCGCATGACTTGTATTTTGCCGCGTAGTGCCGCATTTTCGCATCCTAGCTTCAATGTTAGCTTTTTGAGGACGGTTATTTGGTCTGGAAGTTGGTCTAACTTTTCTGCGAAAGCCTTTTTCATTTCTCTCAAGCGACAGACCTTCATGACATCGTCAACGATTGCCAGTATGTCAAGCATTGTTTCACAGTCTTCAGCATGTTGTTCTCCATTGTTGTCTTGGCTTTCAGTTCTTTTACGCTTGTTGCTGTTCGCGCTGCTATTGCTTATAGCGCTATTTGCACTAGATGTGCTATCTCTCCTTTGACTCTTATTAAGTATCTTGAGACTCGTGTTGTCGATCTCCATATTTACATTTGTTTTCGGGATGATGTTATTCCCATCGTGAAAATTGCTTCACCCAGAATCCGAGGAGCTGACGCCGGCGATCAGTGCTTGCACCTGGTACGAACCGTGTACGGATTGGTTACCGTCTGGGGTAGTTTTGGTAAGATTTTCACTGTTCATATTTTTTGTTTGTGTTTAGGTCGTTGTTGGCGGCTCCGGGATAAGGCTGGCATGCCCTCCCCCGGAACTCGGGCCCCCTCACTGCGACAAAGTCACGACCCGCGAGGGGGAGTAGATAGGGACAGTCGTTCTTTATGGCACCTCGAGATTTCTCTCATATCCTGGTCTTCCTATTACCACAAAGCTGCAAACCACCACAAGGGGAGCGAACTCGGAAAAACCCCATTCTCGCGCTTCGCGGTCATCAAGTAGGTGGACCCTCTTTTCAGAACAGCCACTTAGCCGTCCTGCCCTCACGCAACGCACAAGAGTGAAGCGTGGGAGAAGTCCGTTGCCCAGCGGGGACCACGTGGAGGTGGGCTGCCGACTCGTGTAGAATCGAGTCGAGGTCGTATGAAGCCTTTTCTCTCTTAATTCTTCTTTGGTATATGACTAGATCTTCTTTCTTCTCTTTTCTTCCTTCTCTTGACTAGATTATTGACTAGATCGCTGATTAGATTCCTTTATTGACTAGATTACTGACCAGATTACTGACTGACTTAGATTCCTGTATTGACTAGATTTCTCCTCTAAACATTATGACTAGATGCTTCCCTTCTTGTGATGCAAGTTCTTCATTCTTCATTTTCTATGTAGAGATCTGATGTGAGCTGCTACGTTCAGCTCTGAGCTCTTCTTGACTGCTCTTTTTGGCTTAGTATTGCCTTGCACAGTGCTCGGAAGACATTAAAAGCGTCCTCCCTGAGCACCAGCTCCTGCCTGTCGTCCAGGCCGGTCGGCACTCCAATGGCAGCCAGGTTTATTATTGCCTCTGCTCTTGACTCTTCGTATTGTTGGCAGCTGTACAGTGCATGATCAGCTGTCTCTTCTTCACCGCATTCACATGTTCCACTCTCTTTAAGTCCTAATTTGGCTAATTTGGACGCGAAGTCCCCATGCCCAGTTAGGAACTGTGTGCTGAAATGGTCCAGGCATAGCCACCTGGCCTCCAATCTTTTTCGGATGTCTGGATAATACTGGTACGTTGTCCGGCCCTTCGCGCTGTTGCTCCATCTGGTCTGCCATGCACTGATTATCTCCTCAGATACCCTCTCCTTGGCCTTCTTGTGTTCCTGCTCTGGCGTGTGTGTGTACTCGCCTATTGTGAAGGGCTCACCACTTGCGATCTTGCCCCACATGTACCGCCTGGTCATCTCCAAATCGAGCGGCAATTCACCGCATATCACTTGCAAGGCCTCGGTGGGGGCAGTAACGTAGGCCCTCGATGCCCTGAGCAACGGTGATCTTTGGTAACTTTGTGCCTTTTCGCACATGGTAGCGCACATCAGCGGGTACCATGCCTCCACCGCATATGCCATAATTGGCACGAAGACTCCTCTGTAGAGGGTCCTCACGTTGCTGTAGCTGAGCCCCCATCTGGCCCTGCATATAACTGACAGCCTTTCAAATAGTGCTACGGCCTTGGCTCCGGTCGTCTTGACATGTTCGCCAATGTTGCATCTGGTTCCCAGAGTTACTCCGAGGTACTTCACATGACTGCTGTACTTAATGCCGACTCCATCCAATTTTATCGTCAGGGGCCGCTGACCGCCTTTTTCTGTCTTCATTAGGGATCCTGTAATGGAGCCCTTGGTCAGGACTTTTTTCCTTTTCTTGGTGCCTAGCTGTCTTCCAGGTGCGTTTGCATTATCTTTCAAGATCACCATTTCTGTCTTGGTCTTAGATATTTGTAGTTCCTTGTTGCTGAACCAATCTCTGATTTTGTCGACCAACGGTTGCGCCTCCCTTTCTAGGTCTCGTCTAGAGTTACCCATCACTAGGACTATTAAGTCATCTGCATACATGTAAGCCGTGCCGCCAGCACCTTCTATTTCTCTTATTAGCCCGTCTGCACATATATTCCAAAAGGCTGGCCCGAGGATGGAACCTTGCGGGCAGCCCTTGCTGAGGTTAACAGTGATTTTATCACTTGCTGCTTGAACTGTTACCTTCCTGTCGTGGAGGTAGCTCTCAACTAGTTTTAGCAGGTCTTTCTGGCAGCCTCTTCTCTTTAATTCACCGATGATATCCTCCCAACGCAGGTTGTCGAAAGCGCCGGTCACATCGAAAAGTATAGCAAGTACCATATCATGTTCTGCGTTATCAACCTTGTGTATCACCTCTTTAATTAGAGATGTCGTGCTTTTTCCTTCTCTGTAGCCATACTGTTTGTCCGACGCGAAGTTTGGATCAAGGAATATTCCTTTTAGGCTGTTGTTGATTAGCCTTTCCAATAGCTTGCTTATCACCGATAGCAAGCAAATAGGTCTGTAGGACTTCGGGCTTGTCTCGTCTTTGTTAGAACCTTTGAGTAAGATTCTAAGAGCCGCATTCTTCCACGCCTGGGGGAAGTAACCTGTTCGTCTGCAACTGTTTAGCAGGTTTAGTAGCTTGTGCTTGGCGGAGGATTTCGAGATGGCTATCAGCATTTCGGTCTCCACCAGATCGTCACCTGGAGCTTTGCCTCTTTTCATTTTCTTGATCGCCTTATGCATTTCTGCAGTTGTCCATTCGTCCGGTGCAGTCTCTTCATGCATATTACTGGTCACCACTTGCCGATATTGCGCCACGCCATCCGGTGTGGGCTCCTCGCCAAACAGGCCTGTAATTATTGCTCTCATGCTGGTTGCCCACGTTTCTGTGTGACCTGAGTTTGTTGCTATGCAACTGAGTGCTCTATCGGGGGTAAGTTTGTCGTTAAAGATCTTGTAGATCACCCCATAGTGGTTTTTGCCACTTGCTTCTTCAACGAATCCTCCCTAGCTGAGTCTTTTGGCGTGGCTGACGGCGGAAGTGTACCTGCGTCGCACCTGTCTGTACGCACTCTTCAAGGAGTCTTTGAGGTCGATGACCTGTTCCGCTTGCCATAACTTCCGAGCTCTATTCACCCTCTTCTTGAGCGTCGTTAGCTCTCGTGTCCACCAGGGAACTGCTTTCTTATGAGGTTTCTTTCTGGGCATAGATGTCTCGGCCGCCTTTAGAATCTTGTTCGTGAAGTACTCGACCCTTGCGTCGATGTCTTCTGTTGTATTTGTGATCGCCTCGTAGGAGGCGTCTTCTTCCTCTTGAATCACTTTCATGAACTTGTTCCAGTCGGCCTTCTTTGTGTTGAAGCGTTTGGATGGGAGTGGTGCTTCCTCATATTCGCCTGGTGCTTCTGGTATTCGGATCAGAATCGCGCGGTGGTCACTCGTGGTGCATTCATCTAGTACCTCCCATATCGGTTTACGATTATAAGTGCTGGTGCTCATCATAGTGACATCAATAGATGTTTTGCCTCTTCTAAAGGTTGGTAACTCCTTTTTGTTGTTGGCGAATACCAGGTTGGCACCAGCCGCGAACTCTTCCACCTTTGCTCCTCTTTGGATTGCCACGCTTTCCGTTGTTGTTGCGGCGGGCATGAAGCTCCAACGCGCTGAAACAGCATTAGCATCGGCTCCGATAATGAGGTCATGAGACTTTGTCTCTCTTAGCACGGCCGCCAGCATGTACAGGTACGGTTCTATCTCATGCGAGAATTGACAGTACAGGGACACCAGGCAGTATTGCTTCTAATTTTTCTTTACATTGACGCATACGCAGTGAGAGGTACTGATGTGACCCAATTTAACCACTTGTAACTTATTGTCCAAGACTACTATGCACGCGGCCGGTTTCTCTCCAGTTTTGTTGCCAGTCACTATTCTATTCGAGTACTTGCCCATGCCTAGTAGCTGGCCATTCCTTTCGTAGGGTTCCTGCACTAAGAGCAGTCCTACTCCCGACTCTATCGCATAATTTAGCAGTTCTCCCGAGGCAACTGCCCCTCTTCCAATGTTTGCTTGAATGATCTGTAGCTCAAATTTTGGATCCATAATCAGTCCTTTCTATCAGTTCGGTCACTTTGTTCCTGTAGAGTGGGCAATCCTGGCCCGGACTATGTTCAAAATTTCTGTTCTTCTTTTTACAGAGAGCACAGAAGTTAGCCTGTATTTGCGCTGTACAAGTCTGGGACTCATGTTCACCTCCACACTTCCTGCACAGAGGTTTTGCGTCACATTTGATTGCTACATGTGAGAAAGATTGGCATTTATAACAGATTGTCACTGCTTTATAGTCTGCCACTCTGCATCTTTGAGTGCCGATATATATTTTGCCTGCCCTCAGAAGGTCGTCCCTCAGTTCTGGTGTGACCTCGAAGTAAGTCGTTGCATTTGCCTCTGCTTCTTTGCTGCCTCTTTTAAACTTGAACTTGATAAGAGCACGTAGTTCTTCCTCGCTCCTCATTTTTAACGCGGTTGGATTTTGCATTGCTAGTGCTTCCACTATGTACCGCTCCGTGTAGATGTTGGGTACGTCATATATTGCCATGATAGGCTTGTTCAAGATTGGCTCTAATATTGTTAGCCCTTTGGACTTGAGTGCCTCACAATTTTTGATCTTTTGAAGGTCTTCTTTTGATCGTACATCTATCATTATGCCATCTCTAGTCTTCCTTATGCCATTGAAACCGATACCTTGTTTGACCGGGTCGATGCACCCTATGAGGTCCTTTTTGATGTCATCTGGGGTTGATGTAGAGTTATTGTCGATGGTTTTGACAAGAGCCGAGACCCGTTTCTGTTTTGGACCTTTTGGAGTTCTCTTTTTGCTTAGTGTGCCTTGTGATTTGCGAATGCCTTTGGGAGACTCTATATTAAGTGCTGGTCGTGCTTCATCGAACCTTGGGTTGCCGAGACGGCTATTGTGGCTTGATTTGAGTACCTGTGTGTAGCTTGGCTTCTTTAAGATTTCAGGGCCATTGACAAATTCGGTGGCTCTTAAGCGTCCTCGAAGGTTCGCATTCTCGAGTGACATGCTTAGAAACACTCTTTTGAGTTGTTGTAGCCTTTCAGGTACCTCATCCATTTGCTCAGCGTATGGCCTCTTTCTTGCCTTAAGGTCAAATACCTTAAGGATCTCGTTCAAGATGCCTTCTGCCTTTATGTAGAGGTCGGCTTCCGGACCTGGTTCTCCGACGTCAAGGATGGATCTTTTCCTTTTTGTTGACCCAGTATCGCTCGTTGTACTATTGCCACTGACTGAGCTGTCTCGTCTTTGCTTTTCAGACTTTTCCTTATTGCTTGTATTATTTGGTTTTAGTTCGCTCTTGTTGTTATGAGCATTGCTGGAGTTGCCCCCCTCAGAATCCGAATTGGGGCGGCCAAAAGCCACCAGGGCTTGCACCTGGTAGGAGCTAATGGATGGATTCACTGGTGTCAGCTTACCATCTGAGGTAGTTTGTTTTACTTAAGCTGAATTCATAGTTGTTTTACTGGAGTGTACTCTCCCCTCCTATATTTAAATTCCTGGACGGCTAGGATGGGTGGTCGTTGTTTGCGGAACTGGCAGGTGGCTGGCTTGCCACCCACCAGAACTCGGGCCCCCTCGCTACGGCAAAGCCACGACCATGAGGGGGAGTAGATACGGACAGTGGGAATGTCGTTAATCCATTCATGCGCGTCACTAATTAGATGACGAGGCATTTGGCTATTTTTTTTTTTTTGCTTCCTCCATAGAGGAAGCTATGTGATGGGTTCGAATATGAGTTTTTGAACCAGATCTCGTACGACAATTTCGTTTACATTTTTGTAAACTAGATCGAATTCCCAACACATGTCTGTATGTATGTGTGTGTGTGTGTGTGTGTGTATGTGTGTGTGTGTGTATGTGTGTACCGTGTGCAGAGCATTATGTAGAAAACGGGACGGTGAATCGTGTTGAATTAAATTGTATTTATTGTCAAATGTCTTAAGGATGAAGCCCGTATAATTTTTATTTTGATCACGC
>CACVKI010137908.1:0-12349 GCA_902732785.1 Trichogramma evanescens | reverse complement strand
TGTAAAGAAAATATATTTCTTTAAATGTATTTGCCGCGCTCAAGGAAGTCGCGCGGTTCGTTATTGCCTATAAGTGCGAGAGGGGAGACGATTGAATTGAAGATACACAGAGACTTATTAGGCGGGACTCGTCATTGTAACGTGAGAGTTAAAGCGATATAGTGAATAAGTGATTAATAGACTTCAATTGTCGTTTCTTCTGATTACAGGTAGATTCTTAATATGTAAATACGTGTAAATAGTTAATGTAAGAATTGTTTTATAGTAAAATTTATGCTTCTGATTACAGCAACTCAATTAGTGGTTTATTAATTGCAATTCTCCCTATAATTCACATATTATATATATACATGTATAAACGTGTGCGCGTACGATAAATTTGGATGTCTTGCCGCGCGGGTTTTAATGATTGGTAAAAGGGTGATTAATGGCAGCTGTCTTTCGTTTTCCGCCGCGATGCGCCTCGACTCGTTATACGCGTATATCCCGCGCGTGGTATAATACTCGAGATAAATGTAATAAATACATAATGTACAAAGACGTTACGGTGCGGCGCGGCATAAACGAGCTTATGTATATATAAAATATACGTCGTAATACGATATTGCCGCGTAGTAGAATCGCGAAGCGTATATAATACAGCGAGCGAACGAAGAAGAAGAAGATTATTATGCCGGAGAAGAACGAGCTAATTCGCTCGCTCGCGAGAGACAGAGAGAGAGAGAGAAAGAAAAGTTTAATTCGTATACATTCGATTACAAGTTAGCCGAGATATACAGAGGCGGAGATAGCTGCGCGGTATTTACCTAGCTGCACTTTTGAAATAAACAGAGAAAGTTTCTCTCTCCGTCCGCGAGGAAGGCGCAACTTCAAAGACGCGCGTTCCGTACATAGCACAACGTAAGCATGCTCCGAGTGTACTCTGAGTGCTATCTCGTATACACATACACCGTACATAATGTAATTGATTTAAGTGAATTCGTGTATCTGCAGGTACTGATCTACGCGATACCGGGCCTGACGGACTACACGGGCCTGTTCCACGACTACAAGCACAACGTGTTCCCGCGCATCATACGCTACCTGTTCCCGCTCTCGACGACCTTCCAGATGGCCACCGTCTACATCACCCTCACCGTGACGATGGAGCGCTACGTCGCCGTCTGCCATCCGCTCAAGGCCCGATCGCTCTGCACCTACTCGAGGGCCAGGTGGGCCCTGTGCGCCATCGCCCTCTTCGCCGTGTCCTACAACGTGCCCAAGTGAGTATAACGTATTCCTATATTGATGGTATAGATACCCGGAGGGTAGGCGGATTTCAATTTGAGATATATATAAGTGATCGCGTGTCTCTCTCTCTCGGGGGAGGCAGCAGCTGCAAATAATAATTATTACATTCGCTGGCGAGCTTTTTCCGTAGCTGCGCATCTGTACAAACGCGTGTAAATTTTCATCGCCCGAGTCCATCTCGCGACTCTCTCTCTCTCTCTCTCTCTCTCACTTCATCGATCTCGATCCTTTGTTAGCGTTGTCGTTGTTATTTTATCTCTGAATGAAAAATCGTGTCTTTGTCGCGCGCGCCCGTACTACCTGTATGCGCACTCCTTTGTGCGTGCGACACGAGTGCGAGAGAAAGAGCGGATCGCCAAAAAGAATCGAATAAAACAGAGATTGGCTATCGTGTATGCGCGAGCCTCGAGTTTCCACTACTATTCTTTTCTCTGTATATAGAGTCGCACGAGGACAACTTCTGCTATATACAACGACAAAAAAAAGCTCTCGAACTTTTCCCTGTAGATATATACGCGGGGGCGTCTCTCGGCCCGGCTGCGTCCATGTACGGACGCGTGGCCGTGTCTGTGTTTATTACTCGCGGGAGTAAACGCTTTTCGTTTATTTTCTACTTTGCTCTTCCTCCCTCCCTACCTCTCTCGCTTTGCTCGCGTCGCTCAGCTTTTGCTCATAATATATACGTATATATAAAAGCTTTACCACGTGCAGAGGAGAACCTGCATTTATTCGCGTCTTCGCGCGGAATAAGATTTCGCAGTTCGAAGAGCCCGAGGAATCTGTACCGCCGAGGAATCGAGAGCTCCAATTGCGCTTCTATATACGCATTGCCGAGCACATTACCCCGGCAGCACACTTATATTACCGCTGTAAGCTCGTCGCGATCTCGCGCGCTTACACCGCTCAATTGCAAAATTAATCCATCGAGCCGCGATCGAGAGACGTGGCATTTCGATTAAATATACTTTTTTTTTTTTTCTCTACCTATTTTCCCATTTTTTTTTCTCTCTTCGTTTTTTCGATTTTTCTACTTGGCGGGGCACGATCGGGTGGCAGCTCGACGACTTACATCCCCGGGCCCGCGCTTATATACCCGCGGATATACATTATGTATTTTAGCTTGGCTGCGCCGCGTGTCGCGAAAGCGGATGATTGATCGACCGAGCCAATGTGCTTTTATACGCGACGCGTTACGACGAGCGCGCGTCTGCATAAATCGCGCGAGCTTATCGCGCGCAAATGAGTCAGCTACCGAATTTTTTTTTTTTTGCCACTCTTTTCTCTCGAAAATCGGAGAGCCGGTGCGGGTGGAGCGAAAGGTTTCAACCGCGAGCGTGATCTCTCGCGCTACGGATGATGGGTCGAAAGAAAAATGTGTTTACTCCCCCGTCCGCTCCTAAGATGGCCATCTCCAAAGTGCGATGCTTATATGTACCACTACTGCCGTGGTCGCATTATTTACACTGTGTGCGCTATACATATTCGATTAATTACCGAGGGCTTTTGAGTTATTGCGTCCAGAGCCGAAGCCTTCGAAATAATCTCTTGGACGAGTCGAAAAATTGGCGTATAATTTCAGATTAATCTGCCCCCCGGCTCCTCCCCAGAAATAATACATGCACTTCTTTCTCGACTGCAACGAAATATACTAATTGCGGACACTTTTTCACTGATTTTTCATTCGCCTCCATTCTCTCGTGTATAAATATACCCCGGTATACGCGGGATATATATCCCATTGCATTATATACACGCAGCCGCGAAAATAAATGTATATTTTCTTGGGAGCTGCATGGCGATGGGAGAACAGGAGCAGCGCGGGAGGCAGAGGACGGCATTTCTCGTCGGCGCGCATATCGAGCTCTATATATACTAGCTAGCCCCCGTCGCCGACTCGAGGGACTTGATTGAATGAAACGCGCAGACTAGTAGTATAGTAGCTAGTAGTAGTATATATATATGTACGCGCGAGCGAGCCCAGGCCAAGTGAGATTTATTACTTTGATTTTTCAATTCAAGCCTCATTACTGTCCAATTATACGAATACTCGCGCACGGACAGGCGGGGGCAGGCGAGGCCACGTGCGCCTATTATATATACGTATACACAAACGTCGAGATATTTAAATATGCATTGCTCCGTCGGGCCGCGCGCGCGCGCGCGTTTACTCTTCCTTTTCTTCTGCTGCTGCTGCTTCTTCTTCTTCTTCATCTCGCTGCTCTTCGCGCAAATCAGTTGGAAAATTGACAGAGAAAAATCGACGCCGCGCGCGGACTACTGGCCGCCTTCTTTCTTCATATTTTTTTTTCTTCTTTTTTTTTTCACTCTTCGTAGTATATATAATACACGTGCCATAGTAGAGGCCAGTATAGACCGGGCGAAGCAATTAAAGCCTCGACGTCGAGCGCGCGCGAGCAGGGTTATAAATAATTGGGAAAATGAGTAATTGAAAAAAAAAGCAGAAAAAAAGGGAAACCGAGAGAAAAACACGGGGGAGAGGATGAATTTTGCAGATACCACTCGGCGGTAAATTAATCAAGTTCCTGTATAGCGGCCGGGCGGGTGTTCTAGCTCTCTCTCTCTCGTCGAGCCCCCGAGGGATATATACTTGTTAAATCGATAAATACATCTCTCGTAAATCCGATGGAATTATTACATACATATATACAACGCAATCCATTGAATAGCAGCCAATACATATAGCTCGTGTACAGACAGTGACGCGCAACTTTTATATACATAGGCCCGCCTAATACGACCTGCGTATTTTTTTATTATTATTATCGTTTGTTTTTTCTTTCTCGCCCAGACTCTTCGAATTGGAATTCACGGAGACGGTGAACTCGCTGAACAAGACCGTGCCCTGCCTCATGGCCACGGAGATGCGCAAGGATCCGCTCTACATAGCCATCTACGTGCACTGGATGTACTTTTTCGTCTACTACACGTTCCCCTTCGTGCTGATCGTTATCTTTAACGGCCTCATTTACAACAAGGTGAGTCTCTCTCTGTATCTCTCTCTCTATTTTTTTTTCCTCCCCCCGCGCGACTGCTGCAGGTTACATTGTACATAGTATCGTATATATATATGTGCGCGCACACGCGATGAAAGAGTAATAATATTACCTCGAGCCGTGGAGAGGACTTTTTCTCTCTCTATCTCTCTCTCTCTCTCTCTCTCTCTTACTCTATACTCTTTTATTGTCGCGCGGGGGGCAGCTATACCCGGCCGAGACCCGGGCATGTTTTTACGACTCGATAAAGTGTACTTACACGTTCGCGTAACTGCTTGACATTTCTTTTTCTTTCCCTTTTGCTTTCCTCTTCTTTTTTTTTATGTCAGCGCTCGCAGGTGACAAAAATATGCTGATGGACGCCGTTGCAAGAAAAAAAAAACGCATAAACGCGGCGCGCGCGATTTTCTTTCCGTTTGAAAACGCGTCAAAAGGGTCGATAGAATCCCTTTGGTACTCGACTCGTTATTATTATTATTACTATGTAAAAAGTCGCCTCGCTGTAAAGCGTCGCGATCAATCGTAAATAATTGCATCTCTCTCTCATTATTATTATTATTATTATTATTATTATTATTATTATTAATATTACGACTTTGTGTTCTTGGTGCACACGACGGACGACGACAGGTGCGCACGGCGAATCGCAATCTGCGCCTGCTGTCGCACACGCAGCGACGCGAGCTCGGCCTCGCCACGATGCTGCTCTGCGTCGTGATCGTCTTTCTGGTCTGCAACATACTGCCGATGGTGAGCAACATCCTCGAGAACACGAGCCACTTCATACCCCAGTGGATACTGATGGCCGGCAACATCCTCGTCACCTTCAACAGCGGCATCAACTTCGTCATCTACGTCATCTTCGGGCGCAAGTTCAAGCGGATCTTCCTGAAGCTGTTCTGCCCGGTGTCGGCGGAGACGGGCCTCGACTGCATGGGCAGGTCGGTGAATCGCGCCGAGAGCCCCGATCTGCAGACCAACGACGACTCGATCGCCACGAGCCACATCGAGCTCAAGACCTCGACCAAGCGACACCACGGCCACCGTGGCTCGCAGAGATCCTCCGGCCAGGCCCACCAGCAGCAGTCGTCGCTGCGGGGCGGCGGCGGTGGCCTCAACAACGGCTCGTCGTCGGGCAGATCGAGCGTCTACTACCCGAGCAACTCGCTCAAGGCCGGCGGCGGCGGCGGCGGCTCGTCGTCCTTTCGCGGCAGCCATCCCGCCGGCTATTACAACGGCAATCAGCATCATCACAATAACAATCACATCCAGGGCAGTGGGCTCGTGATCGAGGACACGGCGTTCTGCTGACCCAAAGCCAGTTCCGGCTCCTTGGCGAGCAAAAAGACTACTGTCAATCCTGTATATATTTAGTACACAGTGCGGAAGTTACTCTGTGCCGCTGTTACGCGACTTTCGCACTGCTGCTGCTACTACTGTATTTAAGTGTACATATGATAATGTGACGCGTGAGAAGTCGTTAAGTGTGTCTATGTGTGAGTGTGTGTATATATAATATATGGCATATGTGTGTGCGTATACCAAGACCATCATCGAATTATGGTCGACGGCCACATTGTCTTTGTCGTGACGCGTATCGACACTATCTGCGTCGCAACTTCAAAGCCTCTTCTTCCTTGTCTCCTTTTTTTATCGACGGACGAAAATCGAAGCTCCAGTCTCGATGTTTCACGGAATGCAAAGAGCTACGACACGTGACGCATGAACTGCGCGCCGAGTCTCGCGCGGATTTAACTTCGAAAATTGCTTTACTTTTCAATGAAACGGCTCGAGCTTTTTACAGATCGACATTATTTCTTCCGTAGCTCTGACGTCGAGCTTTACCTACGGCTCTATATAAGGCGGCCCGCGCGAGAGCTTTTTTCCGCACCTCCCAGCTGTCACCACCACCGCGTTATCGAGATGAGATATAATTTTTATGATTATCCGATTTTCACTTTAATCGAGTTTACCAGACTAATTACGGGCGCTTCCTTTGTACACCGGGGGCATTGCTGAATTTTATCGAGCGTATATGTACACTCGTGAACGTACGGAATATTCTTACTGTTGATATCGAAGTCGACTCTCGCGCCCGCAGCTTCAGTCGATTGCAAATTCAAGCGCGAACGTTACGACTTTGACGCCTTTAAATTCTGCTTCCATTTTTTCTTCTTCTTCGATTTTTCAACTAAAATCCAAGTATGGAATTTGATTTCGCGCGATCGAGGGGCTTCGTGTTTCGTTGCGTTTCGCTCGAACTTCATGAGTATTGCTCGAACGAGTTGAAACGACAGCAAAAAGAGACGCCAATTTCATCCTAACGCCAATTAATATTGTATAAATATTATTTACGAGTAATAATGGTAATGATAATAATTTTAAGAAGTTGTAAGTCATCAATTAAGTGCCTTAGTTCGGCCACGGTAAACTTTTCGATATCCTGAAATAAATCTGTAATATCCTATAACGAAAATATATTTGGGTCTGTCCACTTACGCATATTTAAATATCCTGTAGCAAGTGACATAATATAGCCATCTCCCGTTGTTCTTTCTTGAATCCACCTTTGATCTACGTCCTAAATACCCTTTACCATGTATTATAATGTTACGTAATTTATAGACTTTTCTACTCGTATACGAGAATTCGTATCGCAAAATTAAGACGATTTATTGTAAATACATATACTATTGAAAAATGTTGAGCATTAATCCAACGAAAAATAAAACTGATATTGAATGTGACGGAAATAAAATATATCTGCATATAACTAGAGTTTTAATTGATGATAATCCTGATAAGGGCGGAGATTCAAATTGTTTAAGTTTGAGGTATTCAGTCTATTAATAAACTTTTGTAAGAGCTTTCTCGTCAAACTTATGAAGCCAAACTCAAAAAAAATTGTGAAAAAAATTCATCATAACTTCTCCTTTAGAACAATTTTAGCTTTATTATCAACTATAATAGTGAATCAGGATTATTCATTGAAAATAATATAAATAGAATGGATAGTTGTTAAATAAAATCTATAATTATAATGTAAAAACATAAAATGGGGAAAATTCACACTTAAATCGAAAAAGGGTAGCATGAAGTAGTGATTTTAAAAACATATTTTCACTGATTAATTGTAAATAAAAATTTATTTGATGAAATTTGGATGGAGCTGATGTATAGATAATTGTAGCTAACATTGATGATGTGGTCATTACTGTCGCATAAGTCGTTATGATTTTTATATTTGTCACAATTGTTAAAAAAATTAACCTTAATATTCGTTTTTCATATAAGCTGGCTACAAACATTTCCTTTGAACAAAATAATTTTTCATACCAGCGGCCCAAAAGCGACTACTTCCCGGCCGCTGCGCAAAACGGGAAGAGCTATTTTCGGGACACGGGGTATGAAAAATAGTATACAGGCCTAAGCCGCGAAAAAAGAAAGCCCCAGGGCACGTGTTTATTGGCCTCGGCTTGGCCTCGGCCACTAATTACACGTACTCTGGGACTTTTCTGTTTTTCGCGGCCTAGGGCAGTAATATACTATTAAATCCTAAATAAATATTGTTTAACAAAAGAATCAATGCAATTAGCCATGGTACTCATGGAGTAAAACTTTGAAAGAAGTACAATTCAATCATACAAATAAGTTAGTATTTGCTTGTAAATAAATTTCAAGATAAAAATATTGTAAAAAAAATATTGTAGATTTTGTTAAAGCGATGAATATCATTTAAATCGATCATCCAATAACTCTTGAGAAAAATACATAATAAAAGAGTTTCATGTATTGAATAATTACGTACATTAAAATGACACGAATCAAATAAACCAATGCCTTTTTATTTTAATTATACTTTGTTATGAAAATTGATATAAATAAGCTTTTATGGATGAAGATGATCCTGCTTTGCTTTTCAGAACAACGTAACGTAGCTTCGACTCTGGCTGTGCTATGATGCACCGAGCGGCAAGACGACCACAGGAACAGCAATTGCGGCAGCAACAACGACGTCTCCAGTTGTAGCAGCGTCCAGGGCAAAAAACTAAATCGTTAGAATGCGTTGCATTCAGAGATATGCTTTGTATAGATGTTAAAGATTGATACAGAGATGAAATAATAGAGCTATTGAAAAAACAAGAACCCTCTCGTGGAAAGAACTTTTTCCTGCCCTGAACACCTCGTCAAACAATAAACCCTTTAGCTCAATTGGTTTACTGTAAAAATGTTTGAAAAGCGAATCAATTAAAGCTAAAACTAACTCCTTTATCAATAATAGTTTTTGCCATCAGTGGCGGGTTATATGGAGCACTCCAATTACATCATGGCGTGGGAGCAGCATGTTAAATTACTCGATGTTATTTGTGTGAACTCGATGTTGTCTTTCGGGAGTTCGTTTAAAAGTACCTAGTCCCAGAACGACAAAAATTCATTCGCATGAATCGACACCAAGTTGGAATTTTTAATTGTTTTAAATATTGTAAGGATAATGAATAAACAGATAAATCGGTACTTTAAATGTAAACAATATGATCAAAAACGATTTTGACGTCGTGTCTTGAAAACTGATCGTGTTTATAGTGAAAACAAATTAGTTTGAATATTGTCTTGCCCGGTGAAACAAGCCGTAATACCAAAAGATAAATTTATTTTATCTTTATTAAATTAAATAAAATAAGTAAATTTATTTACTTATTTAATTTACGTGATATTAAATAGGATCCATCTTTTAATTAAGGCCTTAAAATGGATAAAGGTGGCAAAAATTTTACGTGCAACAAATGCGAGAGGGAATTTGAAAATAAATCAAATTTGATAAAACACAAAAAAATATTTCACGAAGTTTTCAGAGATTATTTATGTGAAAAGTGTGCCAAGAGATTTGCTAATAAACAAAGTTTGCTGATACACTTAAAGACATTCCATGAGGGTCATAAAGATTTCGCTTGTCAAGTCTTCAAAGATTACTTATGTAATGATTGCGGGAAGAAATTTGGAAATAAATCGAATTTTCTCTTGCATATATCTACGGTTCACGAAGGTCAAAGAGTTTTCTCATGCGACAATTGTAAGAAAAAATTTAGTCGAAAATGGTATTTGCTTTCCCACCAAAAGACATTACACGAAGGTCGTAAAGATTTTGTATGTGACAAGTGCGAAAAGAAATTCGGACAAAAATCAACTTTGCTTGTACACAAAAAGATACTTCACGAAGGTCGCAAAGATTACGCTTGCGACAATTGCGAGAAGAAGTTTGGACACGAATCGGGTTTGTTAAAGCACCAAAAAACAGTCCATGATGGTCGTAAAGATTTCGCATGTGACAAATGTGAGCAGAAATTCGGACTAAAAATGAATTTGATCAGGCACCAAAAAACAATCCACGAACGTAGCAAAAATTACGCATGCGATCAGTGTGAGAAAAAATTTGGACAAAAATGGAACTTGTACATGCACAAAATGACAGTTCACGAAGGTCGCAAAGATTACGAATGCAATAAGTGCGAGAAAAAATTTGGACAAAAATCACATTTGATCAAACATCAAAAAACAGTTCATTAAGTTCGCAGATTGACAATTGTAAATATGTATAGATACTTATGAATATGGTTTTTTATATTTCATGAAAAATTATGCCTAAATTATTGTGTCTTACCAGAGCATCGGGTATTTAACTATAATTACACCTTTGTACTCTATCGTTGTGGAGTTTTATTTTCGAACTATTTTTCGCGTACTACTAATTATAATTCTCTATTTATTTTTTGGCCACTTAGTTCTTGCGTTTATTCATGCAACGATCAATCAAGAATTTTTTTCAGGTCTGTTTGAAACTGTGAATGGAGGCCGGCGAGCGTTTAGTTGACTACTGGAGTTTTTTAATGATACGCGATCCGGAATTAATCAAAACAGGGTAGCTTTAAGTAGTGATTTTAAATCAATCACATAAATTATTAACATTAAAATTGTTAATAACTGTTTTTTGAACACGTTCGCGAAAAATTCAGCAGGCTATAACCCATGTGCTCCACCTGTCTCGGGCGGGTTTTTTTCCTGGAGGATAGAAGAGAAGGGTGTAGTGCACATACCCCCAGGTTTCCCTTGCCCAACAGGTTATCAGGCCTGGGAAAATGCAAGACAGTAGGGAGGGGAGATGTAGTAGTGATCTTTACCTGCGCACGAGCTTTAGCCTCCTGCAGGCCCAAGAAGAAGGAGTAATAAAGAGAGAGAGAGAGAGAGAAAATGTAATCGTGTTTACCAGCCTCGGCTTTAGCTCAATTTCTAACTACACGAGCTTTGAAACTTTTTTGTTTTTCTCGGAATAGGTCAGTAATAACGTATAATCGTCATAATTATCATCTCGGAAAACGTATCAAATTATACGTACAAGTATAAAATAAAGAAAACAATAGGAAAGATTTCGATCAGTTGGTATAATGCGCATTGACGCTTGCATCTGTCCCGGCTGCTGTTTCAAAATGTTCGAAAAATTTTGTTCACTACTTGTATTGTCTCGATTTCTAATATCGTTTCCGGCGTTTGATTGAACGACCCACAAACATATGCTAGACATGGGCTAGAGAGAGAGAGAGAGAGAGAGAGAGACGCGGTAATCGATATAACAGATACAGACGTTGCAAATATACCGCTTCTGTATTACTAAGACGTGGATAGTTTAATTATTGATAAATATTGTTAATTTTTTGAGCAATTAAAATTGTTTAAAACTCAGTGGATTTTTTTAAAATGATGTTCCAAGCCTAGAAAATACTATGACAAGATCGAAATTTTTCATTTTTCATTTACTTTTTTAATGTCAAAATTAGCCATTTTTTATTTTACTGCAACATGAAATGTTGAATATCTCGAAAACTATCAACTTTAGAGAAAAAAATCAAGGGACCTTTTCTCTTTAGAACAGTCCACTTAATATTTAAAGAGCATTCAAAATTCAAAAAACATAAATTTTGACCGATTGTTTAAAGAAACTGTTTAAATAATTTTAGGCACGTTTTTCTACTTGGCAATTTTACTTAATATCAATTATGTAAAAACCCAAAGTAAACATTTTTTTCGAGCATTTAAAAGTTGTGGACTGTATAGTATCTTAATAAATATGGCCTATACCTCGCCATGTGCTCTAGCTATCGCATATGTCATACTTTCTAAATTCGCTTTTAAAGACAGTGGGAGCAGATGCTCCCACTCATTCATTCTCTACGATTAGTCACTATACGTTCAGACCTCGTGGCGTTAAGAGCTCCGAACATCGCGCCGGACTGCACCAAGTGAAAAAACGTAATACTTCATATTACAAGTGACTTTGTGTTTTTGTGTTGCGTGTATTTGTGAGTACTTGCAAAAATGTCGCTGATCTTTATCGATGAGAGGCTGCGCGAGCTCAAACAGCACGAGAGATTCAAAATATTGAAGAGCATGCACGAGAAGATATCGTGAAAAAATTCATCGAACACGGAGACGAGAGCACCCGGTTCGTGGCGAAAATTGGCGGTTCGCCGCTGCACATCACCCTGGATCACGGCAAGAACAAAACAAAAATAATTCAATATTTACATTACCGAAATTACAACATATGTTGAAAGATTCTTCATCTTTTTTTCTTTCAATAGAAAAATATTTAGCTCCACAATGATTACATATAATTTCATTCATTTTTCCAATGTTATGTTTAGAATGTTGATTCAATATTTTATTTGTTTAGAGCTAAGATTGACTTTCTTATTTACATTAGTTTTTGGTTTTCCATCTTTTTTTTGCGTAATTATGTTCACTTGTTACACAGTATTTTGATTGATACGTTTTATTATTTTTTTTCGATGTTGATGGTTGACAATCATTGTTTGATTTGATGTTTTTTTTTTTTTTTTTTATCATGATAAACATTTGTGATACAATTAGCATCAGTATCATTCAAATGAATTACTCGTTTGATTTGAGGTTTTCTTTCTAAATCTTCTACATTTAATAGCAAAGGTTCATTTAATTCAATAACTCTGGTTCTTGATGTTGATGCTTGATAA
>CACVKI010137904.1:198-44062 GCA_902732785.1 Trichogramma evanescens | reverse complement strand
ACACGGGGAAAGGTTTTGCTCTCGAAACGTGATGCAGAGTACACGCCAAAACCCGGTGCGCCATCTACTCATGAAATGAGATTAACGCTCGAAGTTCGCCAATCCACGCATCATGAGAGTTGGTGCGCACTGCTCTATGTTTTACGATGCGTCCGTGCATTTCACATCAGCGTGCATGCATTGCGTTTCGTGATGCGCGCACGCTAAAGCGTCATTCGTGCGGACGTATCGTAAAACATAATTCTCTATACCATCCTCTAATTGAATTATATATACATATATATCTATTATGTATTCTATTTAATTTTATATTATATATAATACATTACCCAAATGAAAATTCGAGTGAAAAAGAAATGGTTTTTATTTTATAAAATACAAAAATACAAAAATGTAAAGATATAATTAAAGTTAAAATACATGTCTTCCTATGATAAAATTTCGTACAGTTTTATCATCTGTATACAAAAGAAAAGGAGTTCTTAAAACTAAATCTTCATACCTTATTTTTATATGAAGATCAATTTCTTTTACACAGTAAGCGAACAAATGTTTATCAAACCCGACAGTTTTTAAAACCGAACAATGAAAAAAGATTTGACCATTTATTTCAGAGACTGCAGAGATCTTGCCGAATTCTGGAAATTCTCCTTTTACATTAATAAGAACAACGGTGCCTTCTTTATAGGTGCAATCGTTAACAACGACTCGACTTAAAAAGTACTTTTTTATTCCAGAATTCGTAACATCTATGAAGTCTGTATCTATGGTTTTTTTTCCATATTCAATATAATAATCTTGATATTTCGAAAAGTTTACAGACATTATACTTAGTTGATATCTTTTGGCTATACTAATAAGAATATTTTTACGTGAACATGACGATAGTGCAATGGCCTTTAAAGATTTGTGTTTTGATTCACATCGCATAGTTGATATCTTACTCAATGGACCATTTGATAAAAGGACTCTTACGTAATGCAGTAAGATATGATATTTCCCCGTCAAGTCACCAAACATACTTATATACATTGAGGTAAACTCTGTGATTATTACACCTAATTGAGCGACATGAGAATCTGATAATTTCGGGGCTGAAACCAAATCAATCAGTTCACGCAGTTTTAAGTATAGGGTCCAAGCTTGATTGCCCGAAGGAACTTTACAACCAACTATAATACAAAAATATCTGGTAAAAAATAAAATCTCAGATCCAGACATTTTCATCCTGCCATTATTTTTCAAGTATTCTAAATTAATTCCCAGAGGGATATTACTCGATTCGAATCCAAATTTGATACTACTTAATCGAAAATTAAGGAAATCAATTGTGAATAACTTATCCTCTAAAACTAATTTTAATATTATTTTACACATTGTTCTACTGCAAATACCTTCATAAACGTCATGTAATATATCTACGTACATATTAGTAATTACATGAAAATCTTTTATCTCATTAAATACGCATGGTTCCTTTATACCACTCCTGAAATTATCAATACATTTAACATCATTTTCATAACTATCTATAGTTCGTAAGAATTTTGAATTTTCTCTGATCATTCGTGGGATAATTTCTGGATAAGAATAACATATTCGGCAGAAAGTAGTATTGTGAAAAGATTCAATGAAACCGAGCATGCCATTCAGACCCAAATTATCTCCCGACACGATTGATGTAATAAAATACACTTTATAACATTTATTTTCTACTTGGACTTCAATGCCGTTTTCGCGTAAGTCATTGATTTCATCTATCGTATATTTAAATATTGCCTTGTTGCCATATAATTTTCTATGATTAGAAAAATATAAGTCACTTAAAATAATACTACTTATTTTTGAAGCATAACTAGGTGGCAAGCAAGGGATAAGGACATAATTTGCTCCTACTTTATTTTTACCAGCATGAGCCCCCATACCATTTCCCATTTCAACGTCATCTGAATAGAAGAAGAGCGGCAGATATAACTGTTTTTTATCAGTTTTTTTCAATTGGTTTTTCCACAGACTACCCTGTACGAAATTTTCCAACACTTTTTTTTTCTGAACAGAGTTCATGTATGAAATTGTATTTTTAAATAACCCTTCAACCTGGAGTAACTGTTTCAATGATGACTTTAAAGGAATATGAACTATTTTGACAACTTTTTCTTGGTGTTGAAGGATTGTACCATCAACTTTAGTACACGATTTTGTCCCAATCTTTAACTCTTCAGGAGGTGTATACAACTCATATTTTATCAACATATTTTCACGTTTATCAGGCGTTTCAACGAAATCGAATGGGTTTTTAAAACGATTAAAAATTGAATCGATTTCATTAGAAATATCTTTTGACACTGCATTACTTAGAGCAGACTGGACGGTGTCCCGTAAGAGAGTATTATATTTGTGCGAAATGAACGTGGAAAACTCATTGATAATTTCGTCGACATCAGATTTTGACAACCTAGTATTCGAAAATAACCCACAAATAATATTTAACACGTCTTTTTCTAAACTCATTGTGCTTATAAACAAATATTTAAGAATTGAACGAATTACAGAAAATTTATTTTTCGGGTAAGATACGCGCTTTTTTTGTTAATCCCAGTGATGCACCCAACAAATCAGCCTGACGTTTTGCTACATTTTTTCTAATCTTACGAAATAAATAGATGTTTGTTTGGATAAAGGTCCAAACATACGCGCACCCTACTGGATATGCTATTTGTGAAACTAACATAAACTTAAAATTAAAGTCTATGGCCTCAATCAAAGTCGTAAAAGAGTATATATTTTTTTTTATCACTGCGTGATAACACGTTATTTCTCTTAATTTTCCGCAAATAACTACATACGGCTGAGGGCTGTTGATACCGTTGTCAGTGTATTCTTCGTCACACTTGTCGACTAATTTGGTCAATTTATCATGACTCTGAAAATATATTTAAATATAAAACATGTACTTTACTAAAAAAAATTAATAATTTGTGACTTTTACCAGAACATGTTGAAGAAAAGAAGTAATTTTATCATTTTTAGAAATTGTCCAGGTTGATCCCTTCGGATGCTCCGTTTTGCGAATAGAATGTTCAATAGTCCAAGGTAAACAGAATGCGGCAATTGAAAATTTGGCAGCTGCGTTAAAACAATTTTATATTTATAACAATTGAAACAATGATATAATGGATTTCTAAGGAGTAAAATAAAAATTAACAATTTAATATTATCATACCTGAATCCGTTGGAAAAACGTCCGAACTTATCAAAATATTTGCAAATGACTTTGGATCGAGTAATGAATTCTCAAAGTCATAGCTAGTAGTTCCTTCTGTAATTTTGGCGTTCTTTTTTGCTGCGAGAATAATTCCTTCCTGAATGGATTGCCACTTCGAGTTTAATAGCTCGACGGTCGGAATTTCATAAGCTGAGTATTTTTTATGAAAATCTAAATTAATCTGAAAAGTATAAAATACACATGTAATCAATAATTTTAACAAATATATTGTTTAACAAAAATATGTTCAAAATCGATCAAAAAACTCACTAATTCAGGACATATAAAAGTTTTCAAAATGCAGTAATCATCTAAAAACTGAATCCCATTCTTTGAAAATTGAGCTTGTCTGTAATCAAAGCTTAATTCCCAAGCTTTTCGTACTTCCGTCAAATCTTCATCAGGTGTAACAATTTTTTTTAAACAAGATATGTCAATAGTAACCTCTGATGTAGTCAAATCTGAAAAACGATTTCGATTAATGTAATAATTATTGTCACCAATACATTCTATAATTAAATACCTTCAGCAGGCTTTGGGTTTTTCTGTGCAATTTCCAATAGGTATGCTATATGAATCAATGTATTATGTTTTTTTAGATACGATCGATAAAGAATGCCTGTTGTGTTGACTCTCTCTTCACTATCAATGGTATATCCGTGTTCGTAGTATAAAAATTTGGGCTCGTCTGTAAATATCTCTAGTATTTCTTCGTTTAATCGTTTGAATTTTGCGGTACTTATGCTGGAAAAAAGTCATATTAAATTAGATCGGAAAAGAATAAAATAAAGTATGTGATGTACACTTATGAGAAATATTTAGAGAATTTTTTTACTCGTGTTGACATTTAGTGATCTAACTAGAGTCTATCTAGAGTCTTTTAAAACCTAATTCTCGACTATAACGATGTATGAAACAATTTAACTGACTGACTTCTGCTTTTTTATTATTTTGAACATCTCAAAATTGTGGAAAATAGAAAAATTTTCTTCTGCACTTACGAGAAAGGATTTGGGGATTTATAATTAAGAGCAAATTCTTCGTCTATTATAATGCTGCATAACATGTTTCTGAAATTAGTGAGATCTTGATAATAAGCCCATCGGTATAAAATAACATTACCCCAAAAGCATTTTCTGTCATCTAGCAATCGAAAAAGTCTCTTGTTTTTTGTAACTAAATACAAAGGAAATACAAAGAAACGTTTTTAAGTTTAGAACATATATTCAGAAACAGGAAACTTCAATAAATTTGTTTACTTTCGGTGTATTTTTCTTGATAACTATATAATTTTTTTAAATTTTGCTTAACATCATTACTAGGATTAGTAACATTATCTTCGACTAAACTTATTATTTTCTCTATATCTATATCTTGAAATTCGTCCATATTTACTTCTGAACTTAAATTTACTTCCTCGACCTCTATTGTAGAGATAGTGCTCAAACTGAGTTTATAAAATTTAAAAAATTCTTTAAATTTATTTCGAGCCTCATTCTCATCTATAATTTTGTTTATTTCTTCCTCCGTCAATATAATAAAATTTTCATAAGTTATATTATTTTCTAAAATAAATAAAAACATTAATCATTAAAGTAGATCACATAAATTATTTTTATTTATTTATAAAATTTTGAACTTGAAATAATTTTTTTCGTGAGTAATTAAATAATTGGAATCTATGTTTAGCAAATTTTGATAACTTCAAAAATTAATGCAATTGTATATACGAAATATGAATGTAAATAATAATCACTTTTTTGTACGTAAAAACCATATCAAACTTCATTGTCGACTTCAAAATTTCACGAAAATAATAAAATAGTACGTAGCAATAGATAAAAGTTAAAGGCTCAGAATAAAAAATTGTTTGAATTCTCTGATAACGAAAATTACTAATAGATAATATTGATACGTAGAATAAGGAATTATTGTTGTTTTTCCCTTCCATTGAAATAATTCAATTCAAGTTCGACTTAAAAGAGTTGTCATAAGTGAGATTTCTATATTAATAGTTATAACTATCAACAAAATGTTGACTAGACCTCTTCTCTTTTTTCATTATAATTCATTAGCATAATTATCAACTGTTAACACTCTCACATTCTATCAACGATTTCATTAACTACTTAATGTTATCAAACGATTTTTTCTAGTATAGGTCTCGCTACATCGATAATTTTACTCTCTCTACTTTCGATCGCTTTAGTTACAAAGGTCAATGTTTTTGGCTAAGTTAGGTTAATATTTTAATACTTTCAGCGATTACACTCATTAATTCTACAAATAAAAGTGGCATCAATACCTACCATAAAACTTGTAGCAAAGGTGATCTAATTTCCAGTTGATTAACAGGGCATTCACTTGAGGGTCCATTGCAAATGCTTTATAACGTACAAGTTGCCAAATATTCGTTCGAGTGTGCACGACAAAAGACGGTGCACGCACAGAAATGCGTGATGCCGAGAGCATCGAAAAACATAGAGCGGCGCCGCATCAAGTTGTAACGTGCATGCTACGCGAACGCTGGTGCGCGCGCGCCCTCTTACGACGCATCAATATCGTGCACGACGTTTTGCGAGCAAAACCTTTCCCCGTGTATCGCCTCTTTATAATGCATAACGCGCGCTAGCCGTAATGGTGGATATCATCATCATCATCGACGACGACGACGACGACGAGTAGTATAAAACAGCTGCAAAGGCAGCTAATCTACATACTCGTAGTTTACTCTATAAGATTTTGTGTCAGCAGCAGCAGCAGCAGCAAAAAAAAATAACAGTCCGAAAAAACACAAAGAGAACCAGCAGCAGCAGCAGCAGCAGCAGCAGCAGAGAGACCCAGTAGTGTAAAAGGTGCTCGTGTTACTTGTGTATATTATACGGTGTATATGTGTGTGTTTGTACCTCCGCAAGAGAGCTTTGTAATATACAGGAAAAATATATATAGATACAGAGAGTGAGAGAGAGAGAGAGAGAAGCGAGAGAAAGAGACAGAGTGAAGCCAACAGTTAACTCTCGGCCCCGTTTTTCGCGATAAAGAAAACGCTCTCCCCGTGCTTCTCTCTCTCTCTTTCACTCGTGCGCGCGAGCTCTCCGCCGTGTGTCTGTATATATGTATGTGTCTGTGCCTCTGCTCCAACCGAGAGTAAGTGTGTATTGCACATATACACACACAGACAGACACGAGTCGAGTACGGATACACATATATACGTAACGCGAAAACACACACAGACAGACAGACTTGGTACACTCACTCACGGGAGAGAAAGACTTCACTTCCACGGGCGAGAGAGAGAAAAAGTCAGCAGCCGCCAAGTTTACATGCTATTATCATTATCATTATTATTATTATGTATAACACAGACAGACAGACACAAACATTGTGTTTCGAGAGAGCCTCTCGTATATATTGGCAAAGGAGAGAGAGAGAGAGAAGCAGAAAAAAAAACCCAAGTTAGCACGAAAATATACCTGCGTGCGCGCGAGTGCGAAAATTCGCATGCCCATAAGCGGGAGTGAGAGAGAGAGAGAGAGAGAGATGTGTGTCTGTTATTTCACTCTCTTTAACGCTCGTATTAATCGCGCGCCAAGCGAGCGAGCGAGGATAGGATACGTTGTTTATTGGTTTTTTTTTTTTAAAAGGCACCCGTGTATACGAGCACGATGAAAAAAAAGTCGATATCGCGTGCTGCTGCTGCTGCTGCTGCTGCTGCTCAAACCGATTCGCGAGTTTTCTATATCATCGTGTGCTGCACAACACATGTGCGTATATCATTTTGCCTTTATATATTATAATATGCGTGTTGTAGCTTAGTAGTATCGACGAGTGCAGGCACACGAGTGAAAACGCACTCTTTGCGTTATATCTGCGCGTGTATATTTATTATATAGGACTGCCCGCGCCACTCGGACGGCCTCGACATAGCATAACGTAGCGCGACTACTTTAATAACGCGCGTAACATCATTCATGCGAGGCACAGGCTGTGATATAGAGAATTTGCGCGTAGAGGATTGGATGTTGGTGACGCGATAACACACGGCGACGACGATGATCGCGACGATGAGCAGCAAATTTCAGCAGCAGCGGACGACGTAGTTTCCGTAGTTTAGTTTGTTTGCGCGCGACGCTCAAGTTCGAAGGTACCTACCTCTATACTACGCAGACTTTCGAAGGCAAAAGAAAAAAAAGAAAAAAAGTATAAGGAAAAAAAGAACGGCGTGTGAACTGTGCTGCGCGAGTCGTAGCGAGCGTCGTTGTGTATACACACATGTGCAATCGTGTGCCTCGTCGCGTATATATCTATAAAATACGGTGGTGGTGTATAGAGTGCTGACTGATTGCGGAGTGAAACATTATCTCGGCGGCGCGCGGTCGGTGCTTGCTTATGTGTTATAGGTAGTAGTAGTGTTGTGCCATGCGACGACGACGACGATAGATCGTCGGTCGGTCGCTATATACTCGTCTCTGCGTGTGTTGTTGGAGTTGAACATTTGCGTATTGCGAACACACACACACATGTGCGTGGTGTGCTGTGCTGTGCCGTCGTCGTCGCGTGTGAGAAAGAATCGCGTCGCGTGCGGTTATTTCGTTGCTTCTTCTCCCGTCGTCGATGTAGAGCTCGGATTACGAATCTTTAATAAATATTATTTACTCGTTTTATAATAAAACGAGAGATCTCGTAAGACACGCGATATTTTAACGTCTCGATCGGCATTCAATTCATACCGATCCGCTATAATTTTTTTCACTTCGTTCTTCACAGATTGATCGAGCGCTGCTCGCTCTCGCCGACTGGCAGCGGTAGGAGAAAGAAAAAGGCGCCCGCTAAGAGTGGAGCCGCCGCCGCCGCCGTCGTCGTCATTGCACACCGCTGAGAAAACACTGCTCGTCCTAGAGCAGCGACACACGATCTACCCCAATGTTTTCGGTAGATTCGAGCAATAAATCGATACCGCAGTTATAGTGAAGAAGGGAGGCTAGTGCAGCAATTTTCTTATTGAAATCTCACTGCGGAAGCACACCAAGATGGCAGAGGTCGACCCCGAGACTCTGCTCGAGTGGCTGAGTATAGGCCAAGGGGACGAGAGGGACATGCAGCTCATCGCCTTGGAACAGCTGTGCATGCTGCTGCTCATGTCCGACAACGTTGATCGCTGTTTCGAGAGGTATGTGCAACTGATCCGAGGATGTTTTTGTTCGGTATCTGGTTCGTGAATGATAATGTAAAATTTTGACCCAAAAACAGTTGTCCCCCGAGAACGTTTTTGCCAGCGCTGTGCAGGATATTTTTGGACAAAGAGGCACCGGACAACGTATTGGAAGTAACGGCCCGAGCCATCACGTACTATCTCGATGTCTCGGCCGAATGCACAAGAAGAATCGTCGCCATGGAGGGCGCCATCAAGGCCATATGCAGTCGACTCGCGTTGGCGGGTCTGGACTCGAGGGCCAGCCGTGATCTTGCCGAGCAATGCATAAAGGTACATCGAAATAAGCGACGAATCACAATGACATCTTAAATTTAGATTCCAAATTGCGATCCTACTGCGTAGAAACCTCCTTACGATGCACTTGCGTCAAAAAACGCGCGATCGCGAGTTTCTCGTACTGCCAAAAGCAATTCTATATTAATCTGCCCGCCGGTCGCGGAAGAAATCTCTGCGTCGCGAGTTCAGTTCCAAATGCTTTGTGTTCGTTCGATTCGCAGCGAACGTGTCTCGACAGGCTCACTCACGCGCGCTCGGCTGCAGTTCTAAGTTATATAGACTCATTTTTTGGCACACACGTGTGAGTCACTTGAACACACCACGCACACAGTCGGTACTACCGTGACTCAGAAGTACTTTCCAGATCTTCTTTTTTACCTCATTGCGTTTTAACTTTATTGCGCGTTTATATTTAACAATACGTATTTCTTGTGGATTAACATACGGATCGCGTTCGCGAAATATAAAGATTATATAAAAAGATATTTACATGCGCGCCTCTGCGGAGTGAGGCTTGAATATTCATGACGCGCGCAAGCCAGCCAGCGGACGCGTATCCGATAATTAGATTTTTTTTTCAATTTTATTTTTGTACTCTCTCTCTCTCTGTTTATCGAGCACACGTGCGCAATATAATTTATATTTTACGATGTCACGAGTTGCGCGTTTTCGTTTTTCTCGTTAAAACGGCAATTTTCAATTTTAATTATCCGCGAATTTCGTTAAAGACAAAATTCGCTGCAGCAGCAGCAACGCGATGATGATGGTTCGTCAACGTTTACAATCTATATCGCCATCGAATTTCTATCAGCGAGAGAAAAGTTCCCGTTTCTCGTGTAGCGCGCGCGCACAGCCTCATCCATAATTCAATTGAAAAAAAAGGAAAAAAAATCCCGCATTATTCCAACGAGTCTATTAACTCTACCCGCGGCGCGATTACAATCGCATCTACCTTACACGCGGTGGCGAGCAAGTAGTAGCAGAGAAAAGCAAACATTAATTGGTCTGCCTCTAAATAATTTTTTCTAATCTCCCCTCACTCAATCCTCAGGTACTGGAATTGGTCTGCGCACGGGAGGCCGGAGCCGTCTTCGAAGCCGGGGGCTTGTCGTCCTCTCTGCAATTCATCCGCGAGCACGGGGCCCAGGTGCACCGCGACACCCTGCACTCGGCGATGGCCGTCGTGTCGCGCCTGTGCGGCAAGGTCGAGCCGCAGGACAAATCGCTGCCCGACTGCGTCGAGGCGCTGTCGACCCTGCTGCGCCACGAGGACGCCCACGTAGCGGACGGCGCGCTGCGCTGCTTCGCCTCGCTGGCCGACAGATTTTCCAGGCGCGGTACCGATCCCGCGCCCCTGGCCAGCAACGGACTGGTCTCCGAATTGCTGTACAGGTGAGAGACTTATTATATAGCCGCGCGCGCATACTCGTGCATAATCAATGTCGGGTTATCGATTTTCAAGTTGTACATGAAAATAATATGCAAATCCACCTGTCAAACCTTTTCAAGATCACCCACCACCTCCCACCTTTCGCTCGCGCACACCTACCTCTCCCTCCCTCATTAGTCGAGTACTCCATCATTGTTTTCGTGCGTGACCTCATCGTTCGGTGCAATAAAATGAAATTTTTGTTCGTTTCAGATTGTCGAACGCCGCGGGCCCCATATCGTCGGTGAACACGACCGGCAACCTGAAGACACCATCCACACCGGGTGTCACGTCGTCCACGGTACCGGCGACCGAGGCCAAGTCCTGCGCCTCCGTGTCGACCATCATCAGTCTGCTGTCGACCCTGTGTCGCGGCTCCGCGTCCATCACTCACGACCTGCTTCGATCCGGACTGCCCGACGCCATCGAGAAGGCCCTGAAGGGCGACGAGCGATGCGCGCTCGATTCCATGCGCCTGGTCGATCTGCTCTTTGTTTTGCTGTTCGAGGGCAGATCCGCGCTGGGGCGCACGAACGCGAGCAGCGCCTCGGGTCCCCTGCTGCCTCGATTGCGCCGACTGGACAGCGTCGGCGAGAAGACTCATCGTCAGCTGATAGATTGTATACGCTCGAAGGACACCGATGCCCTGATAGAGGCCATAGAGTCGGGCGGAGTCGAGGTCAACTTCATGGACGACGTTGGCCAAACGCTGTTGAACTGGGCGTCGGCGTTCGGTACCCAGGAAATGGTAGAGTTCCTCTGTGATAAAGGCGCCGACGTGAACAAGGGCCAGCGCTCGTCGAGCCTGCACTACGCCGCCTGCTTCGGTCGGCCGGCGATAGCCAAAGTGCTGCTGCGCCACGGCGCGAATCCCGATCTGCGCGACGAGGACGGCAAAACTCCTCTGGATAAGGCTCGCGAGCGCATAGACGAGGGCCACCGCGAGGTGGCGGCGATTCTCCAGTCGCCCGGGGAATGGATGCTGCTCCCGACAGGCAACAGTCCGGACGAGCGCAACAAGCTCGAGGCCAACGACGTGAAAGAATTCACCGAGCCCAAGGGCGATCCGGAAATGGCCCCGGTTTACCTGAAACGACTGCTACCGGTGTTCTGCGCCACCTTCCAGTCGACCATGTTGCCGAGCGTGCGCAAGTCCAGTCTGAATCTCATTCGCAAGATGGTGCACTACATTCAACCGGAATTGCTGGCAGAAACTTGCGGCGCCAATGTGACCAACGGCTGCGGCGCTATGCTCGTCGAGGTCATAGCCAATGTGCTGGACAACGAGGTAAGCGTCATGCCCCCAGGACATTTCCCACTGTCATTTTTGTTCTTTAGTAAACGTTGTTGAGAGAATAAAAGTGAAAAACTTGTTTAGTAGTTGCTTTATTGGCACGAATTTTATTTTTTATATGTCACCGCTGCTGATGTGCTCGGTTCTCTAGGAGGGACTACATGAAAAAAAAAATGTCTTTTTGTTTTCAAAAAAGCTCCGCGATTATACTCAATTTTTACCTAGTTGCAGGCAGTCTGTGTTGTATAATTTATGTATATGAGAAAGTGGTGTGTTTGATGATTATTGAAAGATTTATTATTCTGATGAAACTAAAAAAAAACAAAACAAAAAAATGACTTGACTTATTCCCGCGCGAATGTGCTCTTTTTCTTTTCTCTTCTCGGCAGGAATACGATATAAAAGCGAGCTCCCCATGGTCGATGATGCCGTCAACATCGCCGTGTGCGCCTCCGCCACCCTGTTATCTCAATAGCTTTATCGGCCCGAAAATGCCGATTGCCTCCTCGCGCATCAAGTCCATTTCCCAGTACTACATACTCGCCAATAAGACGGTAACGTCTTCGTCCCAGATTTTATTTCTTCTTTTACAAATTAATTTATAATTTTATGGTATTATTACGAATTATTGTTTATGTTATTACTATTTTTTAATTATTATTATTATGTACATTCTTTAACTTAATTGCGCTCTATTGTTGACATAATTTTTTGATTTTACTTGTTTACCTTGTATTTGACATTATATTATACTATTGATACTACTGTATATTCTTTAACCAACTGCTAACTTGAACAGACTTCCATTTTTGATCTCATTACACTTACTATTATATTTTTGACATTTGCATTATTATTATTATTATATATCTACTTGCTTTCTCGAATTCTAGAGAAACGAGCCGTTAATGTTATAATCAGATTGAGATCTTGTTGCTACTACTTTGGTTTTTTTTTTTATGCTGCGTATTATACCATATATATGCCACAGCTGCCACTACTGAGTTATATACCATTTGACCACCACCGTCACTTGCAACCCATATATATCTCTCTTTTTCTTTGTACTTATGCGTGATGATTTTTCTATTGAGTGTACTTAACTCTTCACCGTATCGTTTTTCTCTCTTTCTTAAGCTCCTCCAGACATTTTTTGTTTTCTCATATGGTTATACCTGACATTTTTGCCGTCTGCGTAAATAATATGAAAAGTATACGCATTGAGAAAAGAAAATACTGCTAAAAAACAGCTTGTCGCTAAAAGACACATTTTGAGAAAAAGTCGTACATGTACATATCTTTTTTGACATGTATAATTGTGTATATAATACACCCTTTTTCATAGCATTGATCCATTAAATTATTAGGTGCATATTATAATATTCCTCATGTATAAAGGATCAGACGCGATCCTGTTAATATTATTATCTTTTTAACTATCCTTATAATTTCACGTAAACACTACTCGTCAAAAATTCATGTCTAATAAAAAGAATGACCATCAGTACACACAAGAGTATTATTTATGAATGTCGTTTCTATTCTAGATTTTTTGCTTACGACTGCATATTACCTAAAATTTTTGAAAAACAATTAAACTCGAAGCAATAAAAATATTTTTCTGTGCAACAGGAGGATGAGGATGGACACTTGGTAGTTCTACAGATGATCCAAGACTTAATGGCCAAAGGAAAGGACGAGTTTTTGGAGCATTTCGCTCGGCTGGGCGTCTTCTCCAAAGTCAGTTCTCTGGCCGGCCCGCAAGAATCCACGCAGGATCAGAACAACGAAGCGAGCGGAAATTCGAATGCTCAGCAACAAACGCAACAGCAACAGCAGCAGCAGCCGCAAACAGCCGGCGGCGGCGGTGACGAGCAAAAAATGGAAGATGCCAAAGAATTACAGATAGGAAAGGCTTACCACTGGCGCGACTGGTGCATCTGCCGGGGCCGCGACTGCCTCTACGTCTGGTCGGACGCCGCCGCGCTCGAATTGTCGAACGGCAGCAACGGCTGGTTTAGATTCATCCTTGATGGCAAGCTGGCTACCATGTACTCGAGTGGCAGTCCCGAGGGTGGCACCGATACCACAGGTACGTTTGTTGCACAGCACGAGTTGATCGCGATTGATTCTGTTTTGTAGTGTAGTAGTAGTAGTAGTAGTAGAAAACTTTTTATTCCTTTTTTGTCTCTTTCTCTCTATCTTACTTGTATCATTTGTGTCGTGGTCTGTCCTGCCTCTCGTTCGCATTCACATCATCCCAACTTCATTTTTTTTTATTAACTTTCGCTCTTAGTCGACACTTTTTTATACCTCGTCATTTTTTACACTTACAATTGCGTGGAAAGAGGGTAATCATGATGTAACTCATTTTTTTTACTAAATGTGTCTACAGGCAAGGGAGGTCGTAATACCGAGTCCCTCACCACCGAAGGTTGGTACCATCGATTTCTCAGTGGTCTGTTTGTATATCTATTCGTTGTATATGTTAATAATAAAACAAAAATTAGTAGTTTGAAAATTGTTATCATCGCTCCCATCAAAATCATCAATTTCTTTTTAATGTTTTTCATTTTAATAATAAAGAAAAAAGAAAAAAAAGAAGCTCATAAAAAGTCTATTAACGCTATTCAAACTTCAGAAAAATAATAACATCAAAACATAAATATGCAAAACAGACGTATTCTAATATTTTATATCAGCTCGCCAGCTGATATTATATCAAAATATTTTATATCCAGAGAATCGGGGCGAATTTTTGGAGAAACTGCAGCGCGCCCGCAGCCAAGTGAAACCGAACTCCGTGAGCCAACCCATACTGTCGAGACCGGGTTCCACCAGGCTCGTCATTGGAAATTGGGCACTGTCGAGCAAGAAGGACGGCGAACTGTGCATTCTGAACAGCGACGGGCAGCAGCAAGCGACGATATTGCGCGAGGATCTGCCGGGATTCATTTTCGAATCGAATCGTGGAACAAAACACTCGTTCACGGCTGAGACGAGCTTAGGTAAACATTCGCGTCGTGTTAATTTATTATAGTAATTTACTCGATGCAATAATCGTTCATTTTTCTTCAGGTCCTGAATTTGCTGCTGGCTGGGCCGGTAAACGAGGCAAGCGCCTACGCTCAAAGATGGAGGCCATCAAGCAGAAGGTCAAAACTCAAGCTCAAGAAATCTACGAATCCCACTTCAAAGCCGCGCAAGCACAGCCACGCGGCGTCGTGGCCAAACTCGCGGACATCGTCATACAGATCGACAAGGCTTGCCAGAAGCAGTCGCAGCAGCCGAGCAGTCGGGAATGGCGCACGATACTGCAGGGTGCCTTGGACGAGCTCAAACTGCTGCTCAACGAGGACGGCAAGGTTTCGGCTTACGAGTTGCACTCCAGCGGCCTGATCAGAGCTCTGCTGGGCTTGCTCGCCGCGCCGTCGAACGCGCAACATCTCTCGCCTCGCATGAACAAGCACAGACTGCAGCGAGTCGCCGTGTTCAAGAGCAGCTTTCAGTCGCATAACTCGTCCAAGGGTGACAACTTCGCCAAGGTTCTGGTGCAGAAGCTCGTTTCGGTGCTGGAATCCATCGAAAAGTTGCCGGTATATCTGTACGATACGCCCGGTTCCGGCTCGGGTTTGCAAATCCTCACGAGACGCTTGAGATTCCAATTGGAGAAAGCTGCGAGCGAAAGTGCACTTATCGACAGGAGTGGTCGAAATTTAAAAATGGAGCCACTGAGTACGGTGCAGCAACTAGAGAATCATTTGCTAAAGATGGTTGCCAAACAATGGCACGATCACGAAAGGTCTACCTTTACTTTTGTTAAAAAATTGAAAGAAGGAAAGAAGTTTACGTTTAAGTATCAACACGACTTCGATCAAAATGGACTTATATACTGGATTGGAACAAACGCCAACACATGTTCCGAGTGGGTGAACCCCGGACAATACGGCCTCGTAGTGGTAACATCAAGCGATGGACGCAATTTACCTTACGGTCATTTGGAAGATATACTCAGCAGAGATCCGTCCGCTATGAATTGTCACACCAACGACGACAAAAGAGCCTGGTTCTCTATCGATTTGGGAGTATGGATCGTTCCGAATTCCTATACACTGAGACACGCCCGAGGTTACGGAAAAAGCGCTCTCAGAAATTGGATGCTCCAGGCCTCGAGAGACGGTATCAACTGGACGACGCTCTATACCCACGTAGACGATTGCTCGCTGAACGAGCCCGGCAGCACGGCCACCTGGATGATCGACTCGACGTCGGTCGGCGACGAGGAGGGCGCCCAGGGCTGGCGCCACTTGAGATTACAACAGACCGGCAAAAACGCATCGGGTCAGACGCACTATCTGTCCGTGTCAGGCTTCGAGGTCTACGGCGAGGTCACCGGCGTCTGCGAGGACTTGGGTCGCGCCGCCAAGGAAGCCGAGGCGTCTGTGCGGAGACAGAGGCGTCTAATCCGATCTCAAGTTTTGAGACACCTGGTGGCCGGAGCGAGGGTCGCCCGCGGTCTCGACTGGAAGTGGCGCGACCAGGACGGCGTGCCACCCGGCGACGGTACGGTGACCGGCGAGCTGCACAACGGCTGGATCGACGTCACCTGGGACAACGGCTGCTCCAACTCCTACCGCATGGGTGCCGAGGGAAAGTACGATCTCAAACTGGTGTCGACGGCTAACGCGAGCGGCGTCGACCAGCAGCAGCAGGGCGGCGACGCGTCGAAAACGTCGAGCAAGAACGGCAGCAGTGGAGTGCTCACCGGTAGAAAATCCAACAGCACACCGAGTCTGCCCGACTTCTGCACCGATGGAACCGTGCGCTGCTCCGTGGCCTCGACCGATCAGGCCGCCAGCGCCGACAATCTCGCGGCCAAGCAGGCCGCCGAGTCCATCGCGGAGAGCGTTCTGTCGGTCGCGCGAGCCGAGGCCGTCGTCGCGGTCACCGGCGAGAGCGGCGTCAACTCGACCGGAGAGTACTCCGTGGTGCTGCACCAGCGACCCGAAACCATGACGGTGTCCACGGACTTGGCCACGATTGTCGAGAGCTTGACGCTGAACAACGACAGCACGCAGCAGCAATCGGCTGCCTCTGGCCACAGCAACGGCAATGGCAATAGCAATAAAACATCATTCAGCTCTAAGCCAATTCTATCAGCCATTCGAGCTGGAAACAAGGTAAATACGCAACAACACTTTAAAACGTATGATAATTTCCATTCTGATTCTGACGTCCCGTTTTTCGTTTTACAACGTTGCAGCCTTCTTCAAATAGTCTGTTTGGTCTGGAAGCTGCCGACGTACTGGATCGTATGCGCGAGGGAGCCGACCGATTGCGAAACAACACCAACAGTTTTCTAAGCGGTGAGTTACTAGGCCTAGTACCAGTTCGAATAAGCGTGTCTGGCGATACCGACGATCAAAATTCCATGAGAATCAGACCGGCACCGAGAAGTCACGTAGCCACTAATGTGCCTACCATTAATACCTCAGCTGATCTCACTGGTCAGGAAGGTAAATCATCGTCGATTTTTTACCGACTATATCCACAGGTTCAGCACAATTGTAACAATCAGTACGTGACTAAAAAAAACATGTTAATTTCATTCGTTGATTAACAACGACTTGTTTAAAAAAAAAGTCAGTCAGTACTGGACCTGAGTATTGTCAGCAACTAATCGCATTGAGGACCCTTCGTAACTCATTATTGTCATGAATGTCTGTAGGCTCGAAGGACTGTTGTCCTCGAGACAAAGACGCGAGCTCATCTCAACAACAGCAACAACAGCAGCAACAGCAGCAACAACCACAACAACAGCAACAGAACCCAACTACGGGTGGATGTCCTGTCGTTGTGACAACAAATCCCATGTCTGTGTCTGTACCGAATCTTGCGTGCAGTGATGCTACTAATAATACGATCGAGCCAGTCGCTGCCTCCGGCTTATTAGAAACATTTGCCGCGATGGCTCGAAGGCGAACATTGGGTTAGTCACTTGTTAACCTGAGTGCTAGCTATCATTAGTCATTAAAAAAACATCCTAGTTATTTAAGAAACTTCATGACGCTTAATTTTCTCGCGTATTCAAATAAAAATATATCTTTGCAGGACCAGCTGGTAGTCAGCATATCACATCGAACGCCTTACCCGCCTCTAATTTACGTGGTTCAAATGCGGTTTCGAGTCTGGTTCGTCTAGCTCTCAGTTCGAATTTCCCGAGTGGATTGCTCGGCACGGCCCAAAGCTATCCCAGCTTAACCAGCAGTCAGATTCCGGGTGCGACCAACTGTTCGGGAGCCGGCGGTGGCAGTCTTGGACAACCGCTAACCAGTCTTTCCTTGACTAGCACCAGCAGCGATAGTGAATTGGTAAGATTACAATGAATTTGTTAATACGTGAAGCTGAAGACAAAAAGACTCACCCACATTGATATATTTACCAATATTCTAGGTAAGCTTGGAAGAATTTTTGGAAGCATGTGGAGAGGCTGCTGGTGTCGGCGGTGCTCGCGTTGGCGCAACACTTTTGACCGAACTAGAAGACGACGAGGATGGCGTTTTAGCCGAAGAAGAGGATGACAACGATGAAAACGACGAACAGGAAGTCGATGATGATGAAGAAAATGAAGAGGAAGGCGGAGACGAGGCCGATTATCAAGACGTTATGGTCAGCCGAAATCTTCTGTCGGCCTTTATGGATGATGAGGCAGCGCCTCCCAGTACCAAGCGACGAGCTTGGGACGATGAATTCGTATTAAAACGTCAATTCTCAGCTCTTATTCCAGCTTTTGATCCTAGACCAGGCCGAACTAATGTTAATCAGGTAAGTTTTTACTTTCGTTTGATTCATTGCCTTTAGATGAACGAGTACATACATTTTTATAATTCTCAATTCGTTTTATTTCAGACCACTGATTTAGAGATACCACCCCCTGGAAGCGACGCGAAAGCCACAGCCCTCGTAGGAACGACCCCCACTAGCGGACCAAAATTATCCCTGTTTTTGAAAGGTCCTGGCCTACCGGGAATACCCGACGTCGAGATACCGTTGAACGATCCTACCGCGAGTATATTCCAAGCGGTGCAGCAGCTCATGCAGCTCACCGAGCTGGGTAGCAAACAAGAAAAATTACGAAGAATTTGGGAACCGATTTACACCATCATCTACAAAGAGGCGAAAGACGACGAGGATTCGTCGGGTCGAGCAACACCAATCGTAAATTTCTATCCGCGAAACGTGAATCAAAACGCGAACGCCTGCACGGTCGAGGACGTTTTGCAGCTATTGCGTCACGTCTACGTGCTCGGCACGAGTTCACACAGCAATAATTTGAACAACAGTCGTACGATGCATTATCTCGAGGAAAATCACGTCGACAACACCTGGGTGCATCCGGACGACTTCACGTCGAAGAAGATCACAAACAAGATAGCGCAGCAGATTCAAGATCCTCTGGCGCTGGCCGCCGGTGCGTTGCCAACTTGGTGCGAGGAACTGGCCAGAAGTTGCCCGTTCCTACTGCCGTTCGAGACTCGGCGGCTCTACTTCAACTGCACGGCCTTCGGAGCGTCACGCTCGATCGTCTGGCTGCAGACTCAGCGCGACGCTGTACTGGAGCGTCAACGCGCACCTGGTTTAAGTCCGCGACGCGACGATGTCCACGAATTCAGGGTAGGCAGATTGAAGCACGAGCGCGTGAGTGTGCCGCGAGGCGATAAACTACTGGACTGGGCCGAACAAGTGCTGAAGATCCACGCGAATCGCAAGAGCATCCTCGAGGTGGAATTCGTCGGCGAAGAGGGCACGGGTCTCGGACCGACTCTCGAGTTCTTCGCTCTGGTCGCTGCCGAGCTTCAGCGCAAAGATCTGGGCCTGTGGTTGTGCGACGACGAAGACCCGAATCTCGACAACGACCTGCAGCAAGCCGACGACCACACGAATGACCGAGCGAGAGCCGTCGGTTTTTACGTGTCACGGCCCTCGGGCTTGTTCCCAGCACCTCTGCCCCAAAACAGCGAGGCTTGCGAACGTTCCTGCCGATTCTATTGGTTCCTCGGCGTTTTTCTTGCAAAAGTACTACAAGATAATCGTCTCGTTGATCTACCACTCTCGAGGCCTTTCCTAAAACTCATGTGTCGCGGCGACATAGCCAACAACGTGAACGAGCGTATTGGTCTGACAACCTCCAGCGTAGCTACTCAAGAAAGTATATCTTCCAGCATGGCCAGCAGTTTCATCTCGGAAGACGGAGATCAAGACGACAGCAAAGAACAATTCGAATTGGAGCCGGCCCCGTGGTACAATGGTATCCTTGATATCGATGATTTGGTTGTAGTAGATCCAGTCAGAGGCCGATTCTTGAAGGAAATCCAGTCTCTGGTCTCCAAACGCGAAAGAGCTCTGTCCGAGGGTGGACACTCGCCGGCCGGGGAGGATAGCTTTTTGGGAGAGACGCTCTATATCTCTCATCCGTCTGGGGCATCGGTGCCCATCGAAGATTTAGCTTTATCATTGACATACTCGCCTAGTTCAAAGATTTACCAGTACGATTACGTGGAATTGAAGGAGGGCGGCTCAGACATTGCCGTAACGATTGAAAATGCCAAGGAGTACACGGAGCTCACGATGAACTATTGCTTCGATCGCGGAATAACGCGGCAATTAGAGGCCTTTAGAGCGGGCTTCTCTAAAGTCTTCCCAATGGAAAAATTATATGCTTTTAGTCCCGAAGAAATTAGAGCTATGCTTTGTGGCGAGCAAAACCCACAATGGACGCGAGAGGACTTGCTTAATTATACTGAACCAAAATTAGGTTATACCAGAGAAAGGTGCGTTATCTTTTATTTGTTACTCTTAAAAATTCAACTTTCAAGACTCGTTATAAACTAATTGTTACTATTACGTTACAGCCCTGGATTCCAGAGATTCATCAATGTCCTGTTGTCACTCACTGGACAAGAACGAAAGGCTTTCCTCCAATTTGCCACCGGTTGCTCAGCTCTGCCACCAGGTGGATTATGCAATTTGCATCCTAGACTGACAGTTGTAAGAAAAGTTGATGCAGGATCGGGTGGTTATCCATCAGTCAACACCTGTGTACATTATTTAAAATTACCCGAATATCCGACTGAAGATATTCTTAAGGAAAGACTACTTGCGGCGACTCGAGAGAGAGGTTTTCATCTTAATTAAAAACATTATATCGTGCAAAACATTTATTATTTCAACAATAATATAAGTGCTAAATGATGATTTTGTATATCTACGAAAAAATTAGGTAATAATTGCGTGAATCATGAAAAAAATAATTTTCTGAAAATGTATGGTTTTTGCGTGCGTAAGGTGATTACACGAACGTTTCAAAATAATTCTAAGTTTAATTTTTATTGGTCAATATTGAGTGATTCCACACTGAAAAGATGTAATACTTGTTGTACATGTATGCCTGTGTGTATGTTGGCCCATTTACAGCATTAGGCTGTAGGTGATTTTTCTACGCTTTCGGGTTATAAAATTAACCGCGAATTTCGTCCGTAAAAATACTGACATAGTCGATTTTTGTAATATATAAAATGCTGACAAGCGCGTATACACATCCTTCACTCTCTGCTAATTATTAGTTTACCTATTATATTTTAAAAATACATAAGAATACGTTTCTTTGAAATTTTCAATTTCATAATTTTTGAAGCTTTATAATATTTACGATTGAAACAAACTATGTGGTTAGAGTTAAGTAATAAACATCACAAAGATTTAGTTAAATTAACCAGGTTACCAAATCAATTTTTTTGTTCTTTTTGAATTTTACATGAATTTCGTTGAGCCTGAGATTATAAGAAATATTTATTAAAGTCTTTTGAAAGTGTAAACGTTTCGGATGTCGCCAAAAAATAGGAGTATATCTTAGAAACTGAATCATATTGACAATTGATACTCCTAATATTTAAATAAAAGTAGAATATTTGTATGTCTGTGAAGAAATTCAATCGACAAAAGTTTGAATACTTGCTTCAAGAATGTCAAAAAAATAAAGTAGGTACGTTTGAAATGTGATGATGAACATATATTTGATGTATGCGCGAATAGAGAGTGAAAATCACCTTAACAATATCAGATTTAAAAAAGTAAGTAGTTGCTGATTAAAAGCGATGTAAATTATATTACGAATAATGGATAATATAATAATATTGTTGTATGAAGTTTTGGGAAAGTAAAAAAAAAAAATAATTAATTATAATGTGTTGTAAAGAAAAAGAATTATTTTTACTATTTAAGGAAAAAATTGATTAATCAATGGTATAAAATAAAAAAAAAAGGAGGAACGAAATAAAATATTACAATCCAAGTCAATCGTCGTAGTAGCTGAAAAAAAACGATCTCAATACCTGTCAATGACTCTCTTTGTTTTTCATTTAGCCGCGAGAATCTCAATAATGAACTTAAAGGTATTAACGATGTTTGTCTTTACTTTTTCATTTTCACGAGACATTGAAAGAAATCCTTATTTCTTCGTCGAGTTGTGTGTACAAAAAGCGAAGTATACCTAGCCAAGAACCATTTTGTAATTCCATTTATCGTCGTGCGATCGCAGCTGAAAGAGATTCAAATTCAATGTATTTATCCGAAGTTCTGGAATACACTACAAAAAGAAATACAACAATAAAATCTTTAAAAAGTACAAGCAAAAAAAAATCACGTCAAGAATTTTCGCAATATCTCTCTCTCTCTCTCTCTCTCTCTCTATCTCTCTCTCTCTCATTTATACAACAACAATATATCTTCGTTGCGAATCAAATTTCGTAAAATGCAGTTACATAGGCGTCCGGAGAAAGCGCGCGCGCGGCAGCTGATTGGTGCATTCGTCGTGCTGCCGAGGCAAGTCTCCGCATGCTGCAAAGTGCAAACTACCGTCGTTGCTACTGTAGTGCCGAACTTTTAACGCGATATGGCGTCCGGACGACCAGCAGCATCGTCGTAAGAAGCAGCAGCAGTGATAAAGATTTCGAATTCGCACTGCATCGTACGCGTACATTCGACCGTGTTACAAATTTCTTATCGTCGTTTTCGAAGACTCGCGCGTTCAACTGCCTGCGAGGACACTTGAACCCGCCGTCAGTCGAGTGGGTGTCCGGTAGCTGCGTCTCTGCGGCGTGATTTTTTGTTTCTGTGCACTTGTTTTTTTTATTTTCTACCTCGTCGCAAAACAAATTACGCTCGGGCTCGCGACCGACTCTACTGTATATTGCACGTACTACATCGGACTCGCGGTGCTCTCCTATTGACTGTGGGGGCGCGCCTTTACCACACACAATACAGTACTACCCATACATTAGCCTGCCTTTTGCACACACTTTCTCTGTCTCGCTTCTGCAGTCTGAGCGGATAGTGTGTGCAAGTCGTCGTCGTCGTCGGTCGCCTGCCTCTACTTACTACTATTTTGCATCGATGCAGCAGCAACAGCAGAGGATCATTGTCAAGCTCGACGGGCGCAGGCTGAGATAATAATACACAGAGGAAGTGTTTCAGCTACGAGAATAAGGGAGAATTATAAATTATCATTAGTCCCAGCTAATCGGTCACACACAAACAGTAAATCCACCTTAGCAGGCGGCATTGATGGTAATGCATGCAAGGAAACCACAAAGAATCAGCGATGGGTACGGTGATACACTTTTCTTGTTAAAATTGATTATAATACTCTTGGGCTTGGGTGAAGTCTCTGCGTATCTCTGAGTGAGATAATTTTGTGTGTTAGATTGTGTGTGTGTGTGTGTGTGTGTGTGTGTGTGTGTGTGTGTGTGTGTGTGTGTGTGTGTGTGTGTGTGTGTGTGTGTGTGTGTGTGTGTGTGTGTGTGTGTGTGTGTGTGTGTGTGTGTGTGTGTGTGTGTGTATGTGAGAGCGAGTGGCCAATGCTCAAAGGGCCGCGCGCGATCGATTTAATTTCACTGCACTGCATCGCCCAGATAATGGGCTTAGACTATTCTAAATTGCACTTTGCATAAATAAAGCATCTGATAATGAGAACTAGAAAATCACGATAATTTTAAATTTAAATAAAAATATTCAATGGAAGATTCTCACCAGTTCAAGATTACTAAAATTATTATGTGCTCAATGAATTGTTATTCAAGTTTTGTTTTTTGTTATCTTTTTCTAACTAAAATAAATACATTTTTTTCCAGGTACTTTGAGAAACACCAGACCCATCCCTATCAGGTAAATATAAAATTTCAAAGTTTGTAAGTTAGCTATGTCCTGTTTTGTCTTTATCTTTGACAGTATATACAACAAAGATATTGTTGTACTAAATAGTAGATACCGCTTGTTGGCGAATACGCTACAACTGTACCCAAATTTAGAAAAAAATCATGGCATTATATATGATCATTGGGAATATTTAAATGTCTATATACCTAATTGTTGAACATGGCTCACTGTATCTATTAACATTCAAATTAACAGTGAATAATTATCTTAGACCTTGATGCGAATGCGTCAAATTTTATTTACAAATTATCTCCAGTTGCTTTGGAGTTGAAAATGAAACACATTACTGGCCTTGATTGGCGGTAAAAAGAAAAAAAAATTGCGAGCTATTCGTGTGCTCTCCCCTGTACCTCAAGTAACTTGAAAGAACAGCTCCAAAAATGCCCACATTCCGCGATTCTTCACCCGACCATACTCGATGTGCATTTAAATATATCCTCTCTCTCTCTCGAGAAAAAGAGAGACAGAGACAGAGTAGTTGGTAACATATAAGTCGAACCAAAACAAACAAAACGTCATTCCATCATAGGCCGCGAGTGTATGTAGTATACTTGTCCGTCGTGCGTGCGAGGATACATATATTTCGACGAGTGGTTTATAAGTCGCGCGACCTTTGGCCTCGTAGAATCGCGAGCTTTTAACCAAAAAATGCCTCACGTCGATTCTTCGTAAAAAATGCCGCACCTCGTGCATAATGGACACACACAGCACACAATACCTGTACGACACAACAGAAAAAAAACAAACAAACAACAAACAAATCGTGTCAAGAATACTGGCGGTACGTAGTAGAGTACTTCTAGTAGCGAAAAATCGAAAATGGAAACAAATAATAGGAGAGGCATGGGGCTTCTTTCGTGCCTGCAACAACACACGGATATATGCACACAATAAATTTTGCATCGACGACGCTATTGGATAAACTATATATAAGAGCATGATATAAAGAAGGGGGGAAGAGTCGACTCGTGCAGTGGCTCGGTACAACAGTGTGTGTAATGTTCATGCACTTTGGAGTTCGCGCGGTGCACGCATTAACCACTATATTACGAATGCTCACCCTGACTCGCAATGTATACGTGTATATGTTTATAAAGTAAATGTAACAGAAGAAGATTTATCAAACGTTTGAAGTCAGCCGCATAGTACGAACACACGACCTCTCGAAATTCATAAAATAATGTGTGCTCGTCTGGAGGCTCCGTATTGTATATATCTTAATATCAGTTGATTAAAAGTATTCAGTGCCTTCCTGATATACAGGCAGTATGTGTCGAGTAAATACACATACAACACCGAAACGTTCATCGACATGGCAGCAGCAGCAGCAGCAGCAGCAGCAGCAGCAGCAGGCGATGATGATAATTTGTCGCGCATCTGTCATTACTGGTAGTAAGCGTTGCTCATGCTCGTCGCCTACTGTTACCGAACTCGATAGATACACCAGTCTTCGTCGTCGTTGTATGGTAATATTATAGGTTCGACAAACGAGCCAATGTTTAATGCTAAACAACACGGGGCCGCAGCGACAACAACAGCAACAGCGCGAGACAGAGCGAGACAGAGAGCACAAGGCACATTATGTGTACACACACAGATGCACACAGTACGCCAACACAACGCATAGCCGTGCGCGTATAGAAGTATATACATATATATAGCTATATAGCCATCGAAGACTGCTAGCTTACTAGTGCCGTAGTGCCACATGCGAAAGAAAGAGAGAGACAGAGAGAAGAGTTTTTGCACAGTGCACAAGGCACAGCAAGCAAGGGGGGCAGAGGCATAGACGCCGGAACGAAGAGAAGAAGGCACAATATAGAGAGAGAGAGAGAGAGAGAGAGAGAGAAAGAGAGTGAGGCAGCAGCAGCAGAGAACAGAATATACAGAAGAGAAAAGAGCCGAGGATGATCCGGGCGTAGCGTATATAACAGCGCGGCGCACAGCATAGAGAGAGAGAGAGAGTAGCAGCATTTGTGTCTGTCTCCTTGTCCGTGCGTGTGTATGCGTGTGCAGCAGCAGCAGCAGCAGGCCAACGATTCTCTGCCGTGCGGTCGGTCGGTCGTCGTCGACTCTTCCTCGGGCGCAGAGCGCACCAGCAGCAGCCGAAGAGAAAGACAGAGACAGAGAGAATCGGAGTCGGAGTCGTTGTACACGACGGCGGCCAGAAGAAGTTGTGTGTGTTGTATATCATAGAGCAGTAGCAGAGGCTAGTAGCTCGCGGGCAGTAGCAGCAACTAGCAGCATTACTACTACTACTACGCGGGCGACAGATACATTATTTTTTTTTTTTCTTGCTTCACATCGTTGTTATTATTTTCCCCCGCGCGCGCGCGCGAGTGCGGACACTCTCGCCGTACGGCTGGCTGGCTGGCTGCTGCTAATAGTTTTCATACACTGATGTGCCTTCGCTGCATGCACACTGCTACTACCCACTAACTAAATGGTGTATCATATAAGAATCTCTCTCCGAAAAATCCGCTAAAGTGAGGATCTCGAGGTATAATCGTCGCTACGGAGCAGTCGAGGACGACGTCGACGAGGAGGCTGCGGCGGCGGAGGCGGAGGCACTGGAAGATCCGAACTGGAGAATGTCGTGGAGGCACCGACAGAGCCGATCCGTCAAGGACGACAGTTTTCCTTCCTCGATCAAGTCGTCCTCGCGTGGCAGCTACAAGGATTCGGTACTATTTTTTCTTCATTTTTGTGTTTCGAATAGAAATGCAACAACACACTCGTACACACACACATACGTACGTGCACACACAAACGATGTATATAATAATAACACGGACGTACACATACATACACACACACACACAGGGGCATACGCTCGCCCATCATCATCATCATCATCGTCGTGTGTCTACCGAGGTTGTGGGCCCTCCATAATACTTTTTTTTTTAGCGAGCCCGAATGCAATTCTAATGCTTCTCTCTCTTCGTACATAACGAAGTTTATATTCCACTTCGGAGCTGAGATATCGCTGCTGCTATATGCTGTGTGCGGTTGTGTATGCTTGCTCAGGCTTTATATGGAAATGAACTGCACTTTGATAGAGCCTCTCTCAGAGTTTTTCACGTAACGAGAGGCCTTTTTTGTATAGAGTCTTTGCTCCTTCGCGTATTCGCAGGGATGAAATCGCCCCAGTCGTGGAGAGCACACGACCGCGTTGTTGATGTATGCTTTGGCCGTAGCAGTTTTGACACTTTGACTCGGCGAAAATCGACTACCCAATGGCTAATCAATAAACGTCTATTGTTCCATTATTTCTAGGTTAGACTTATTGAGCCATAAAAAAACGTTCTATCCAATTATGTCCTTTACGTGCTTCAATTTATTAACCATCAAAGACACTCTATTGAGATCCAACTTTTGATGAAGTTCTAACCTTATTTATCATTCTTTTCAGAACACCAAGTACAGTAGTTCCAAAAGTAGCTATTCATCCTCGAATCCATCTGACAGCAGGTATGAGGGGAGAATTCGTGATTCTCCAAATGGCAATTCCTACAGCCCAGCTGGCGGTCTGGGCATGGGACCCGATAGAGATAGTCCACGAAATTACACTAAGCCAATATACAAAAAGGAGAGAGAAAACAGAGACTACAAGTTGTCCTCCTCTAGGGATAAGTATTCCGGTAGGTTATTCTGTCTAAAATCTGATCATTGTTTATTGAATTGCTCATTATATAACGTCACTTTTGTTAACATCAGAAAGAGTTGATATATTCAGCACTTTCTGTCATAGTTTGACTAATCATATTTATTTTTGAGTATAATGAGGTCAATGAATAATGTATAATGCGTTTGACGAGCTAGCGAAAGATTGTTCAGCATTGTTATGTATTTTAGATTGCACGAGATCTCCAAAAGACAAGAGAAGTAGGGAGTCTAGAGACTCCCACAGCGACAGGACCAACCATGATAGGAATAGTGGCGACGTGAGTAACTTTTTTTATTACACAATTGCCATTTTATCATTGTTGGATATGTCTTCATTAGTCCAATAATTATATCATTCATAAAATCATTTATAAAATCATATAAACTGAAGTAATATTGCACGTATAACATAATAAGCTCCATGAATGATTTTGTTTATCGTTACAGATACTCCATCCTATAAAAATATCTTCAAATTCATCTAGGGATTCCTCCCAAAGAAAGCCAACACATAATTCATACCAGGTAAGGGTTAATTCTATTTGGAAACCATCATTTTAGACATGTTTCGATGATGCTCGTTATGAACTGTGAATTAAACTTTTCTCAATACCCTTGCTGATGATAATACAAAAATGAAACAAAGCATGATACAATTTTAAAGGACAAGCGTGGAGATGAGCGGGGAACGATGGAGCGTACGGCGAGATTCGGTGATTGGTCAGAACACATGAGCTCGTCGGGAAAGAAGTATTACTACAACTGTAAAACTGAAGTATCTCAATGGGAAAAGCCACGAGAATGGGTCGTCAGAACGGACAGTCGACAACGCCAATCGAACGACTACTCGTCCTCTCGATCCAGTGAGTACAATCGAGATTTAGTTGTAGCTAACTCATCATTTATTAATTCACAATTAATATAACATCAGTGAAAAACTATTGATCGCCATTTCTAAAGAAAGCCCAACTGAACACACGAATCGACGTTAGATGTCCCATACTTTGCAGGTCATGATAAACATTCCAACTCATCGCGGTCGAACAGCACCAGCGGCGGTGGTGGCGGTGGCGGTGGTGGTGGTGGCCAGAGCAGCAGCACCCGAGACATCGGCAAGTCCTCGTCGTCGCGCGGCCAGTCGGACAAACGTACGAACGACTACTGGAGCAGTCGAGAGGACGGGCGCGATCGCGATCAGCAGCGCGCCCACCAGGACAAGGACCAGATGATGGGCGGTCGAGATCGCGAGCGAGAACGCGACCGAGACCGGGGCAGCGCCATGGACGTGTGCCGAGACGATTCGGCGATGCTCGGCGGCTCTCAGCAGCAGCATCAGCAGCACGACCGGCAGGCCCAGGACATGGACATATCACCCGGAGGCTCGACACCCACATCTGAGCCGGTCGTTGTATCTGGTGGGCACGATGCCATGCAACAAGGACCAGTTCTTCTAGCCAATGGTATCCTATTCGTGTCCGCGTGACGATTTACGCATAAACAAACGTCGAGGCAGCTTTTAATTGTGTTACTTTTTTGTTGGATGCAGCACTGCCGCGTTTGTCGTCACATCCAAGTGCGGGAGGACTAAAGCTAGGCTCGCCAACACAAAATCAACACCACAGTATAGGTTCAAGCAACGCACCTGGTCCTCCGATATCACTCTCGGATACGCAAAAAGCATTGCAAACCATACAGACACTTTTATCGCGACAAGTAAGTCCATTTTCATTGTGAGCTCATACGTGATATATTTTTATGGTTTATTAATTTGCTCGATGATTCAATTACAGTCATCGAGTGATGGTAGAAATTGTTCCGGCGATGTTATGACTCCTTTGAAAATTGACACTAGTAATAATGCTCCAATCGAAGGCCCACCGACGCCAACGCACTCAGAAACACTGGACGGCACAGATGCTCGAAGAAGTAATTATTACAATTCTCAGTGAAAAAAATGATCTAGTCCTTGAATACATGAATATTATATTTTTCATTATAGTGAACAGTCCCAGTGGTGTCAATAACAGTATGCAAGGTATAAGTTCCCTGCAAAACATCAGTAGTTTAGGTAACCTCAGTAGCTTAGGAAACAGTGGCGGCTTGCAGGCATTATCGCGCGTGCAGCCACCGCCTACTCCGTCGCTTACACCCTCGCTTGCCAATCATTATCGGGAAGATTTGACTCAGCACGTGCGAGCCTTCCCCGCGGATATTCTCGAGAAGCAGGTGATTATCTTGAAGCTTTTGCGCTTTAAATATAGCTGCTTTTTCATTTGCTAATGTTCTTCTTGATTTACAGGCACAAAAACTGAGCGAAGAAGCACATACAATGGGCAGTCTACAGTGTACTAGAGTATCTGCAGAACTTAAAACTGCTCGATCGATAGTGAGGCTTACGGAAATTCAAGCCACGCTTCAGGAACAAAGGTTCGTTTTTTTTATTTAATATACTCCAAAATTACCTAATGCACCGTAATGGATGAGACCAGGGTTCTCTTTTAAACTTAGTCATTTACATTTTCACCGTAAATATTCCAACTGCTCCCTTTTTCAATATTCAATTATCTTAACCTTTTAATAAGGTATAAAGTTGGCCTCATTTTTCAAACTAAAGCGGGAAATAATTTGCTTAAAATTAATACTTTAACGCGTTTTTACAAGAACTTCCCTATTTTCAGGATACTATTTCTTCGTCAACAAATTCAGATGCTGGAAGAAGTCAAATCCCAAAATTCCTTTATGTCTGACGATTCTTAGTGTAAGAAACTTTATAAGAAATAATTATAATGGATAATAATAATTATGAGCTATAATTAATTCAATTTCAACAGACAAAAACAAAAAACATTACTTATTAATATCTTTAACAATAATATTGATAAATTAAGGTTGTACCTAAAAGTTATAATACTACAGAAATAGAAGTGATATATACATAGTATAAAGATTTGATGGGGCTTATTATGTACCCAAAAATAGGAGGCCGAACGAGTCTTATTTAATAATATTGCTAATTAGTTGAACTACCTCCTTGGGTCACACGAGGCCTACTTCAATCGTTACAAAAACTCGTGATGAACATAAATCAGAAATGAACTTCAATTGAATATTAAAATAAGCTTAGTGAAAAAAAACTACGCATACATGAATGAAAACCACACATTTGCGCGCCCAACACTTGCACTAAATAATTAGGAAAAAAAGTAATAGTTATTAACTAAGGAAAAAAGAAAATAAATATTGTAAGCGAAAAGTAAATATGATTTACTAGGATTTTTTGATTCGACTTACATTTCAGTGACGACGTGTTGTATTCGATCTGTCAAGTAATAATTGTCTCGTATCACCTGCGTTGTATGTGTCAGTGTTTCATACCCATCTTCTAAGCGTCATTGCAGCATTTTCGATTTGAAACCGAAAATGAGCGATCTTTGCTGTTAAATCTCTTAAAATGAAATTTATGCAATTGGTTTTATGAGAAAAAAAAATTATAATATCAGAACATTATGGTCCTTTATAATTACTTGTTCACATTTAAATATTTTCTTCCAAATCTCATGATTCCACGAATTGTGTTGTTTTGTGTACAGTCATGTTATTATTGTAATATAATTAGTAAAAGAAATGGAGCGAAAGGATAACTGCTGCGAGTATTGTAATACTAATGCACTTATTTGAATATACACGGTTGATAAGCGTTCTCTTTTTTATAATACGATTGTAGCACCAAGGACCGATGCAGATATTTCAAAATTCTTACTTTTGCATAGCGCTTTTATAAATAACTAGTGATTTTGTAAAAGTAATTTATAATATACAGTTTTGTAAATATATCTGTATGTAATTATTTATTCCACCGTTTAAGTTAAAATAAAAATCACAGGATATTTTATAATTTAAATTTTTTCTATACGACTTTTAGACTTTGAACTCAACACGAATTAGACATGGATTTGTAATAAAAATTGTCTTTTGTTGTCGATAACTACTGTTTTCATCATTTCCAAATTCATTTGTTATTAAATAAAATTAACTCTATTTTCACTCATGTGTTTGCATTTAGTTTTGGAGGAGAGAGGAAGGACATTTTTTAAAGGTAAGATTCATTGAAAATAAAGCAAATATTTACCAGAAAAATCAGCCATTTTATTCATTGTTTTATTACAATGAATAGTTATTTTTTTACATTATTAAATTACATGTTAGCATATTCTTAGGGTATGATCCAAAGAATTTCAGCGCTATGCTCCTTAATACGTTCATTTTTACACTATATTACAAGAAATTGCTTGTGTCAACAATCGAAAAAGCAACAGGAAAAGAACAATGAAAATTTAAAAAAGTCATTAAAAAAAATGGTGTAAGTTCACGCTTGATCCATTGCAGAGAACTAAAAAATTCTTTGGTTCAGACCTCTGCATTTTCATTGATTAATTTCTATAAAAACATTTTGCATGTTTCGGAAAATATTGTTAAGTAATCCTATGAAAACAATGGAGTATTAATTTTCAAATTCTGCACTCTTACAATCAAACTACAACATACGGAGGACAAATTCAAGAATTCATTGTAATACAAGATATAACGTTCGTAGCAGATCTTTCCTTTGAAACAAAATAATCATTTTTAAAAAGTAAACAAAATAGTTGATCAACAAACTTTATAATTAGTAATGACAATTTTCAAACAAAAGGTCTCAATGAAAGTTCGATACTCGATGGTGCACTCGATCTCTCACGTACGTAGTTCACGATTGTGCTATCGCCAAACAAGGGCGATACATCAGCCTCAACGAATATAAAATTTTTTTCATTTTCTTTTTTCATTCTTATTTTACGAAAGAAATCAAACTCTTTGTCGCACACAGAGATAATCTGTTATAATATCGCTGCTAGAATTATAAAGTTTTTATTTGTAAGGTGAACATTCTCTCGATTTCTAGATGCATCAAAAATTTTTACTTTGAATTTTTTAATTCATTTCAAGAATTATTTTCATTATTTAATAGTCAGTCATTTGTAGTTAAATCGTTTCCTTTCAAATTATTAATATGAGCTAACATTTATATTCGTTAAAAGAGCACTGCAGACTATAATAATTGTTTCAATAAGGCCTCGGATTCTAACAACTTTTACAATTTCGGGCTTTACAATAAAAAGTTTTTCTTTTTTGTCTTAATTGATATTGTTTTTTACAATTGACTGAATTTTCAAAACGTTAAATTAAAGGCTATAAAATAAAGTCAGTATCATGAGATCATAATAAAACAAATTGCACGAATTAGTCGTGTGATGTCAAAGCATAATTTTATGGTCAAAATTAAACATTAAATAAAAGCCATATGTTTTTTAGCCCTTGATAAATCGTCAGGCGAAGTTGAAATTTAATAATGTAGAATTTTTACTTTAAACTTGGCAGTTCTTAAACCCATCTTTGGATTTTAATTGTCGATCGTTTAGTATCGAAAATACGTCTGAAGTTTATAGAGAATGTTCACGATTGGTAATTTCTATTTATCATTAACATTTACTTATCAGTGGCAGAGCAAGAAATTTTAATTATTATGTATTTTTCAAATTTATTTATAAGTTATAAAAGATCAATGGACTATTTATTGAATCCTTGACATGTCTGATATTTTTTCAAATATTTTAAATGATTTCCTATCATAAAAATAGCGAAAGTTGGAATGAAATTCATCATTTCACTAGAGTTTTTAATAAATTGGCGTAAAGAATATGCCATTGTGATTAAAAATTAAAAAGTAGCATGTGTTCATTGTTTATTTGTCATCGCGAATGTCAAGGTATCATAAATTGTTGCAATTGAAATCAATTTGAAACTGAAATAGTGAGATGAGACTCTTATTTTTAATAATCGAAGTGCCAACTGCATCCATTTACTGTTCAAACAGTAGAAAAAGATATAAATATCCAGATTGAAAATTTTTTCCAATTCAATCAGTATAATTCTAATCGATCATCGCACATGAAAAAAATGACGCTCCTGCGAGTCAATTCAATGGCACGCATGTCATCTCACGTGATGATGATCATTACAGTCTCTCATTGATGAATGGTATGTATGCGTATTCATGAAATTGAAACAATTTTATTTAATATTAAATATATAATTTATATCCAATCTACATGAAGATCAAAAGTCTTTCAGACCGTCAGTTGCAAAAACCTTTAGACGTTCTCCGGATCTGTACAAATAGTTTATTTTACAGGATAAGAAGCAACAACGAATCGTCGTCTCAAACGTTTTTTTTCCATTCGCGTGTCCTCTATATTTATTACTATTGTTGTTTTCTTTTTGCTTTTTGAATTGTCGCCTCCAAGATTTATTGACGAGAATTAAAAAAAAAACATAACACTTGCAGCACAAGGTTGCACGTTGCTTTCACATTCTTCGAAATTTCGAGCAAACACGTCTGCGCACTGAATCAATAACGGTTAAGATTCATCATTACAGTGGAAGACGATGTGAAGAGACAAAAACTTTTTTTGAGAAGAAAACGTTAGAAAATATTTTACATCGCTCGAAATTACGAATAAAAACAACTCGATTGCATAAATATTTTAATAAGCTCGATTTTAAATTCAAAAATGATTCATTGCACCACGCGCAACCTTCTGCTTGTTTTTGCACGATGGCTCTTATCACAAAATCAAAATAGTTCTAGGCAGGACTTCCGAAAATCATTAGCATCTTCATGCAGTATAATAAACAATTACAATGTGCGCTTCGATCACTGGACACTTCTTTTCACAGTGTGCATGTGTACAAAGACAAAAATAAAATCGTACGGCGAGCTTTATTTTCGGAAGTCCGATACACTTAACAAAAAAGAAATATATTATGTACCTTACGTAATGTTGATAAATTTGCCTAAAAACTATAATATTCGTAATAAACGCTCAATCTCCCTCCATTATTATTGTATGTAATAATTTCCCCATTGACAGTAAAACACTCAGCGGCTAACTATGTGTATCTATGTACGCACTTTATCTTTCTTTCAAAAACATATGCGTTCGTAATGTTATTTAAAGTTATACATATATTTATATAATTTATAGTTTTTACATATATGTTCTTTCTAACATATACATAATAAAATCGAAACAAAAATGGCATTCAGCTTATTTAACGTATCTATTCTTCTCGAGTATAATTAACTTTTATATATGTATGTATGTGCAATAGGCGAAAACTTTTAGTACAGTTTCCACCCGTACAAATTTTCTCATTTTGTTCCGTATAAAAAAAATATACAATTTCAATTGCGTGGCTAATCACTACGTTGGCCATCATCATCGTGGCTCGACCGTTTTTTTGTACTCGTCCGAATGCCATTTTCTCACGTGTACCTAGCTCATAATTTTTTTTTCACTTAATAATAATAAATTTATATTACAGTTTTCGCCACTTGGAGAGTGCTACGATATTTTAGTGACGCTCGTAGGACTGACCAGTGCACGCTTTAAAGAGTTGACCTATCTAAAAAATATATAATTGTAATAGTGTTTTACATGTAACTTTCCGTCTTTTTTGTTTATTTTCTCGTTTTCGTGTCTGTTACTTCCAAAATGAATCGGAGTTGATTATACGCGTAAATGTATAGGCAGTTTTCGAGAAAAAAAACTCGTTCAATAATTTGATAGTGGCATCATCGAGATGCCAATTTAAATCTTTTTTATTTTTATTAGAACAACGCATATCGTTGATTATGGATTCTTTAATTTAAAGAACCTTCGTTAATAAAACCAGCGAATCTTTTTTCGCGAGTGTATTTTTTCTTCGAATTACATCGCAAAGTGATCCATTGAGAAATAATTGAAGGAAAACGTTCAAACGCAGTTACAATAACTGCGATCACAGATTAGTATTCAATAGCGTTAAGCATTGTGTCAACACAGAGAAAAAAATGAAATAGACCGTCTGACGAAGAAATTGAAAAAGTAACTAACGTTGATGATGTGATACCAGGAACGTTCTCTTGAACTTCAATCGTCATCATTAATTCGTTTCGCGATTTTGTATTTCACTCTCGATTCGGGTCCAGCCTCTTTAGAGCATTGATCGTTGATAATTTTCGAAGTTAATCGTTAGTTATCTTCAACACGACTTTAACGCAGAATCACTGAATGAATTGCATGATTTATCGTTAATTTTTTTCTTTACAAAATTCGCACGATGCCGCGTAACGACGCGCTAAAATACTAGTACAAAAAACGCACACGAAACGAATCACTTTGTACAAAATGAAGAAGAAAAGTTACGTTCATTTATGAAGAAATAAAACCAATAGATAAGAAATTTTCTTCACCACACTCTACATGCCTTTCTTTCTTGGTACAACAATTTCTTTTGGTTGGTGGATCGAATTGATGCTCGCACTTCGTTAAAATGGCTAAAGCTAATTCAACCCCTTCGTTGACGTATCACGTTCTTAACAGTACATTCGATAAAATCTGACGGTAACAATCCATTGGCCTTACTGTCGAGAAATTCGCCGCACTGCTTTCTTGATTTTTCTTGCAGGTTGAGCACTAATAAAATCAAATTTACAATTTAGAATGATGAACGAAAATTTCAATGAAATCGTGTGTCTAATGAGATTAACTTACTTGAATGCCGGAGGAGCACCACCACTACCCGCAGTAAAATTGAACGTCGGCTGGGCGTTAGGGTCAAACGCAATAGGTCCTCCAGTGCTGCCTGGAGCATTAAAGTTAAAACCACCTGAAGAAGGTGCTGAGCTCTGTAAAAAAATTTTTTAGTTAATATTTTCAAGACTCTGTGAACCACTCTAGAAAATTGAGAAATTAATAAAGATAAACGTACACCACCGAAGTTGAAACCGCTGTTTGCTGCTGGTGCGCTGGCGCCACCAAAATTGAAGCCAGTGCTTGCTGGAGCCGGGCTAGAGAAAGAATTTGTAGCTGCTGCGCCGCTGAACAGAGAATTCTGGGCAGGAGCTTGACCAAATCCGTCGGTTTTAGCTGGCGCGTTAAATGAGAATGATGGTGTAGCTGCCGGGGTACCAAAGCTATTTGCTGGGGTAGTAGTTGAACCAAAGCCATTTCCAACTGGTATGTTGCTCGAAGTGCCAAATGTAAAAAGATTCTTTGATTCAGTATTTGGTGCACTTGGTTTGGCATTCGAACCAGCCGAAAAATTAAACGACGCCGATGGTGTCTGTGCTGAAGATTGTCCGAATGTAAACAATCCTACAATAAACAAAAATAACAAATTTAATGAATTTTTAATCAAATAAAAAAAATACTTTCAGCATTTCGAATTATAAAAAACAATAAATTACCTGGCGTGGGAGCTGATGTGTCGGCTGGCTTGGCAGGGCCACCAAACATTCCAGTGGTAGTGCTAGTGTTGGTTGAACCAAAACTTGGTGCAGCTGAAACGGTTGTGTTCAATGGATTCGCATTGCCAAACAAGCTCGGAGTCGTTGACGGCTGAGCGTTGAAAGTTGCCGCGAATCCTCCGCTTGCCGGTTTATCGCTAGTAGAACCAAAAGCTGGAAGTTTGCTTTCCGGTTGGCTAGGAGTACTGCCAAAACTGGGTATCGTTTTGTTTTCCGTTGAACCGAACATCGGTTGTTTAGTTTCTGTTGAAGAGGCGGCTGGCGTCGCGTTGCCGAAAAGAGACGGTAAACTTTCTTTACTTGTCGGAGCACTAAAATTGGGTGTTGCTGCGGTCGCACCAGCATTGCCAAAAGTCAACGTTGGTGTCTTAGTTTCATTTTGTGGTGTTGTCTTTTCAGCCGACTGACCGAACGAGAAAGGTTTGATTCCACCAAAACCTGTTTCACTGGGTTTCGGTTGAGCAGAAAAATTGAAGGAAGCTGTCGAAGTGTTATTTTCATTCTTTGCGTTGGAATCAAAACTAAATTGAGGCATTGCCGGTTTTGGAGAATCCGTTGTCGTAGGTCCACCAAAATTGAGAACTGGTTTGGCTGGCTCTTCCTTGGCTTCAATACTTTTGGTTGTTTCATTTTCTTTGAGTGTGACTGACAAAGTAGTACTCTTAGGCGGGTTGAACATAAAGTTGGCTGTTGGTAAAGTTGTAGATTGCGTCGAAGGTGGTGTTTCTTTGTTTGCACTTGTATCATTGCTAAGTGAAACAGCAGGGACTGCTGCTGGAGTCGACGTTCCAAATGAAAATCCAGTGGACGCTGGTTTTACCGTAGTAGTAGAATCTGTTTTCTCTTCTTTTTTCTCTGTTGAGGACGTAGCGCCAAATACAAATCCAGACTCAGCTGGTTTAGGGGCATCTGATTTTGGAGCTCCAAATGAAAAACCACCTGTGGTATTCGATTTTTCAGCTTCTTTGTCATTTGCTGGTTTGATTCCAAACTGAACTGTGTCAGGGGTTTCATCCTTCTTTGTGCTAGGTATACCGAAACTGAATCCAGTTGCTGGTGCGGGTGTGCTCGAAGTATTGCCAAAACTAAAACCATTCGTTTTGGGCAATGCAGATGAGGCTTTGCCAGGAGAAGCATCAGCTTTGTCAACACCAAACTTGAAACTGCCGGCATTGGCTGGCATGTCGCATTTGAATTGCAAATTCGATTTAGAAGTCGAACTTCCTGGTTTAGGTGTTTCACAAGAAATGCACTTGCTAACATCAGGTTTATTTGGAACCATGCATGTATCACATGTCCAAGTGCCTTCTGGTTTTTTAAATTGATCCCCAAAACTACTCTTAATTGTTGGCATAGATGTAGTGTTCGACGCTGGAGCAGCACCTGGTTTAGGTGTTTGACAGGCTGCACATGTGACATCATTTGCTTTGTTTGGAACCATGCATGTATCACAATTCCACGTTCCTTCTGGTTTTTTAAACATATCTCCAAAACCGGAACCTTTGTTGGTTACATTATTAGACACAGTTTCGGTTGTAGTCTTAGTACGGCTGGGGCTCACAAGGAAACTACCTGGTTTTGCGGTATTGCAACATGGGCAAGTAGAAGCTGACTCTGGATTGCGAACCATACAACAAGGACATTCCCATGTAGGTTTTTGCGATTTTAAGGCATTAAACAGTGGAGAATTCGAAACTGGCATCTCAACTTTTTTTGGTGTGACTGATGACAATGAGTTTGAAAATGGTTGTTTGTCTTTTGACATGAAAGTATCTTTCATCGACGGTAGTTTGGAATTAATTTGATTAATACTGGATCGAGATTTATAAGTTGGTTTGGAAACTTCGCTCGATTTTTTCTTTTTAATTGGTATTTCTTGAACATCTGAAAAAATAAGTTCATTAGAAAATAAGATTTATTAATGATATGAAACATAAATAACGACATATTTACCATCATCATCACTACCATCAATAATTTCAATATCGTCTGAGCTATCTTGTCTATGTCTAGGACTCTTGCATGAGGTGCAATTTGTTGATTTTCCACTATTTTTAATCAGGCATTCATTACATTCCCACCTGTCTGTATCTTCCTCAACTACGACTGGTTTTTGAGCAAAATAATCCATTACACTAGCGCCTTTTTTCAATTCACTTGCTACTTTCGGCATTGGACTGGATTTCTTTTCCTCAAATCTGTTGTCTTTTTCTTTCATTTTGATCGTAGTAGATGTCGGTGCAGTCCACATGAAATTGGGAAATGATGAAGTGCGGTTCATCGTGTCATTGGATTCAACGCTCAATGTGCGTGATAATTCATGAGACTCGTTCATCGACACATTACCCGAAGTCATTTTACTTGGCGTAATTGGTTTACTAAACGTGAAATCATTGATGGTTTCAAGATTTTTCGCGTTTTCATTGAATTTAATAGGTGAAGCAAATTGGAAGGAGTCATCCTTATTTTGAAGCCGATTTTGTGGTGTTGACGGTTTGTAAACTGTTGCTGGCTCCAATGATTTTGCTGGAGCTGAAGGTGTGCTTGGCTTTGTGCTCTGGGGTAATGCAAAGTCAAAACGAGGAAGATTTGTAATGGGTAATGCTACTGAAGGAAGATTTACAGCTTCTACAGTTTCTTCCTCATCAAGCTTAGATTTCTTCTTAGCTTTAAGTAAGTTACGCTGCGGCATTTCTTTTTCTTCTTCCACTTCTTCATCAATCCTTTAAAAGAAATAGTTTTTTATTTAAAGTTTCATGAATTTTTAATAATACTTTTTAATAGTTATTTAATTATCTTACCTTAAATGATATTCTTGAGTAGCAGGTAAGAGTCCACTGTTACTTCTGGCATTCATGATTTTTCTGGCATTAGCTGTGGTGTTTTGAAGCCTTTGCTTTCTTCTTAATCTAAGAATATCTGGTACAGTTGGAACATTTAGTTCGCGAGTGAGGTGTCTTAGTCCAATTTTTGGTGTTGATGTTTCTTCTTCTCTTGCACGCTTACGACTAACTGACGGTGACATAATATTTCGCACAGGCATTTTTTTCGCATCAGTCAATGGTGAAGAAAATTGTTCTAAAGTTTCTAAAATTTTTCTTGCAGTATGACTCATAACTGATGAGTCCATTTCAGATTTGTTTTCAGATGGTTTTACTTGAACACTCGTACGTTTTGGAGCTTGTAGATTCTGCAATGAATTGATATTAATAATATTTGTTAATTTGCATTAATCATAGAATTAAAAGAATAATAACTTACTAAAGAGTCAGATAAAGTACTATTACTTCTTCTGTAAAGATTTGCAGCATTAGCTCCTCCAAACATTGTGTTGCCCATGTAGAAGGGCGATGTTAATGATGAAGACCTTTCCAAAGCATTGCTGGTTGCCAAACCTGCATTAAAGCTTGGCTGCCTGCTACTCAAAGTTTCCCTAGTAGAAGAATCTAAAAAGAGTGATCTTGAAGATTGCAAGTGATTTGCTGAAATAATTTAATTTTGTTTAGTATATAATTTGAATGATCCATCAATAATAAACCGTAAATATTTTTAAACTTACTAAAACCAAGTTTTTCATCAATGTATCTCCTTTTGCTTCCAAAAGAAGAACTAAAATGGCTTATATTGGATGGTGCTTCTTTATTTTGAGGAATTAAGGAGCTGCAACCACTTGTGCTTTCTCCTGACTCTGAATTATTGTCAGTACCATTAGCTGTACCATTGTTTCTTTCTGACATTAGTATGTTTAACGTTGGTCGCGTATCAGGAATTTTGTGGGTTTTAGAAATTGGAAATGCAGGGGTTGAAGATACAAAGTTATGTAATCTTTGTCCAGCTGTTGAAGGCTCTTGAAAGTCTTGAGCCTAAAAAATAATAACATTTGAGTTTAATAAAAAAATTTTAACATTACCAAACAAAAAGTTAGGGTATTATTGAAAGATAATTACAGTGTCATTGTGATTTGACTGTTGTTCTTTGGATTCTTTTTCTGCTTTAGCTAGATTCCTATTTGTACGTTTTATAGAAAAAGTTCCTGGCGGATGTGTGACATCCATGCGTATACATGGTCGCTTCGACGGTGGTGGTTGTGATAGTTTATCTTGATATTGATCGTTATCTTCACTGGCTTGTAGCTCTTCTTCATCATGTGAATTATTGAACCACTTACTGATCCATGAATTTTGTGGTATTAGATCTGAGACTTTTGTGGCTACTTTTCTGACAAACGACTGAAATAACAATGCATCGTGTTAACCATCTTTGAAAGCTTTCTTTTCATTTAAATTGTATAATTTTAAATTAGCCTCAAGCATTCTGGGCTAGTACAGAACATGCTATTCTAAAGGTATTTATAAGCGATTATAGGGTAAAGATAATTAGCAGCGGTGCAGAATAAAGCTACTGACATTCGTGTCATTTTCATAAGTCATAAGAAGTCAACATCAACATCATGAACCAAGTCCAAGCATCTTTTTCTGTATATAAGAGTCGAGAACGCACACAGGCGCACACAGATATATACACGTGCGTGTGTATAACTGCGTCGATTCCTGCACGCTGCGAAATATTTCGCAATCCTACAAATGCCATGTCCCATAGAATCAATGCGGTGGCATGAAAAATGCGTGTGCTATATCTCTCGCTCGCTCGGCGGGGCTTTGTCTAACGCCACAAGCGCCTATGTTATATATATCGAGAGCAGCAGCGTATGTTAAACATATTATAAAAGTGAAAGCCGAGCCGAGAGAAATGCATTTATTACAGCGTCTCACGAGGTCGGAGTTTACGCGAATGCAAATCGTATTCAGCTAGCGCACACACGCACACATGCTCATCAATTCGCATTGCAGATATATATATAATATATGTGGAAGTGGCGTGTGCACGCGCTTCATGAGGATGAGGCAAAAAGTAGTGTATAAATTGAGAGGTTATAAAAGCGTGGAGAGAGAGAGAATGAGGCACACGGAAGGCCGAACGAGCGACAGAGAAAGCAAGCGAGAATATACGCGCGCGGGAAACATCATGGGGCAAAGGGAGCAAAGGAGAACGAAAGAGAGAGAAAGACAGAGATAGATAGAGAACGGCAAAAAGGCTAACCTACTGTGGCTAGCGCAAAGTGCAACAGCAGATTATAATTAAAAAGACCCACACGAAGAGAGAGAGAGACGCGAGAGAGTAAATAACGAGTACTCGTAGCTCTTCTTCTATCGTCATAGAATTTTGCACTAATATATGAGGGTACTCACGTTATTGGGATCGTAGGGTGCATTCCTATTGTTGGTCGACGATCGTCTACTCGACGAGGACGACGACGGACCCTCGAGGCTATTGTTGTCCTTGGCCATTGCTCAAAGACGATGTTAACTCGTATACAACTAACTTCTACGCGCGCCGTGACTGGGTGATAATTGTAATAAAAAAAAAAAAAAGAACGGCAAAAAAACGGATTCCTAAATTTTCTGCACGCGCACGCACACACTACACACGCACGAGACACGACGCACACACTGACGCACGAGACGACGACGACGAGCACTACTGTCTCTCCGTGCCGTGTGCCGTAACTCTCTGCAGATATCTCCGCGTGCTGCTGCTGCTGCTGCTGCTGCTGTAGAATCCAACGGCGACAACTACGACGACGACGGCAAAAGACGATGACGCACTCTCACATACACACGCGGTGTCGATGTATCATATATGTTACGATATTATAATGAAATGTTTATTGTAATGTTTATTGTACACGCGTCGTCGAGAGGGTAAATTCTACACGTGCACACACTTGCTTCTTTTGCTCCGAAATTCACCGTGTTCCCCTGTTTTTTATTCTATCTTCGATCCTATACCACCTCACGCGCTTATCACTTTTGCAACGTGGTGTAGCGTGTAGTTGGTTACATGTATTGAAAAACGGCAGCGCAAGTGCGACGAAGGCACGCGGCTATAATATATAACGCGTTTGTATATGTGTGTGTGTGTGTTCTCCTCTATACGCGCTCTATGTTACGATATATCGCGCGACGAGAGAGAGAGAGAGACTATTCTCTATACTCCTCTCTTTCCCCAGTTACTGGTTTTATATACAGCAGAGAGAGAGAGAGAGAGAGAGAGAACCAAATGCTCTTTCGCATAGAGCCACCACCTGTGTCGGAGTGTGTGTGTGTCTCTTTCTCACGCTCAGCGCGAGCGATCGCGACGCACCACGAGTGTCCTCGAAGACGACGTTGTCGTTGTTGTTGTTCAAGCTGCTACCGTTGACACACGTTCGTCGTTTAAATAAGATTCATAAACTCATAAACTAAACTATATATGCTCCAGTCGCGCGTGTCGAGGAAATGCAACAACGACGGACGAGTACGACCGCGACGACGTTGAGTAGTCCTCCTCGCGTGTGCGCACTGTAACAACACGAGAGCACTGCTACTGCTGCTGCTGCTGCTGCTGCTGCTCCGATAAACACGCATTGACTTTTTTGATGCAACAAATACGTATATGTTTCTCGATTGTTTACACACACTATCTAATCCCGCGAACGCGAACGACGACGACGACCAACGACCGACGACGCGACGTCGACGTCGAGAAGTTGACGATGGATATTATAAACGTTGGTGTACGCGCGCGGGAGAGTGGGATGCGCGACAAAAAAGTCAGTTTCTTACTCTCTCGTCGCAGCACAGCACAGTTCGCACTGCACACACGCAGGGGGCTCTAGGGTTATAACGCGCGATATCTATCCTATAATATTTGCACTGCAGCAGCACAGCACAGTGCGCCGTGCCTCGCGCAGCCTAGTATATTTGCAAAGGCAGCACTGCACATGCGATGCACGCACACACACACACACACACACACACACGAATGTATAAGCGACGCGACGACGACGACGCAGTTTCTTTACTCTTGCAGTAAACTACATATGGGCTATTCCACAACAGGTGTTGCAGGCCAAAAAAATGAAGTTAAAACTAACCATGTACTCTTCAAGAACACAATGAAAAATGAAAATCCTGAACATCTCAGCCCTTTAGGTCCAACCCTATTGAATTTT
>CACVKI010137897.1:0-28961 GCA_902732785.1 Trichogramma evanescens | reverse complement strand
CTGTACATCACGGTAAATTTAAAATTTTAAAATTCCGATCACGGCGCTGGAAAGCTGAGAAAAAATCCTATCAAAAAAGTCAATAAAAAAAATTTTTTTTTTGTTGAGATTTTAGGTACCTTTCCCCCCTTAATTAAAAATTATTTAAATGTATCAATACATACAAGATAAGGATCCTCAATAATCATTTTTCCTTCGGGATCATATTCACCCAAAAGTCCTAATTTGGCTTTGGACCCCTTCGGTTGCATATAACTCAAATCTTGAAGATTATAATAATCCATACCCAAAATCCAATCGAACGTATCGAAATCCTCTTTTTTTATCTATCAAATGAAATCAATTGTATGCACTCTTTAAGATATTATCAGGAGGAAAATAATATACAAAATTACTCATTTGCGTCAGTGGAAATATTATTGCACCGTGGTAGAAAAAAAAATTATCGTATTCCACGTACCGTCCGAGCAATGTGATAATAATTGCCGATTCCATTTTTTTTAAGTACTTCCGCCGACCTTGAATTAATATTCTCTCCCTCGTGATATCCCACCAGACCAGCGCTGTCAACCTCCCATTCGTCTTGCATCTCGTTGTCTCGTATGAATTGATGGAAGATGGCTTCGGCTATCGGCGATCTACAGGTGTTTCCTGCCGCGCAGTAAAAATACGAGTTACAGCGAGTTGTACATTTGTACTTGTCACTGAAGCACAATATAATAAAATAACAAACCCTTAAACAACTCACCGAAGCAAACCATTAAAACACGTTTTTTCATTCCACTCCGGCGAATATTCATTTTACCACAAGCAAAACAATGCATTCTCTCTTGTATTACGTAATGTAGAGAGCAGTTTGTTGCGTAGAACGTATGTATTTAATAAATACAGATATATTGCAATATAGTAAATGCAGTATTTTCAATGAAAGTTCGTACGTCAGACATATTTTCGCGCTTGCGCCTGTAGCTAGATGTAACTAAACGCTTCTGCGCATTGCAAGATCTCTATTACCGGCTCAACTGATAAAAAAGTTGTGCATACTTCAAACATTTGAAGTATACTTTGAGTTATTGATTTATAGAAGATTCTATTTGCGTACATGAATTTATTTTACCTGTAATTATTTATGAAAATAAATCATACAGAAATGTACACTCTTCAATAATGCATTTATAACAATATCAAAAGTCTTTAAATATTTTAAACATTAGTAGAGAACCTTAAACAAAATGAGAAATCGGTTGACAAACAAAGTTCATACTTGAAAAGCTAATTTTAAATTTACTTTCGCGAATAGATTTTTCGAGATCAAAACATAATTTAATTTTAATTAAGAGTCTAATTAACATGAAATATTTTTAATCAAAATAATAAAGAATTTGATTGTTCAATTATTTTTAGGCTGTACGAAAGCTAAATTCTTTTTTTTTTATTTTAAATAGATTATATTCAATTCATATTCAATAGATTAAAAAACATATGAAGAAAGATATGACACAGTTACAGTTATTTTTGTCTTTATTGCAACATTTTTTTTCGTCCATGGGAAAAGGTAATCATTTGTAAAGGTTTCAAATAAATGTGACATGAATGTTTAAAGTTTAATTTTTTTATTTTCTTTCACGCTCATCATTTTTACATTCTCTTTATTTTAACTCCTACTTGTTTTTAGAAAAATTATCAAATTTTTACAGTCGTCTTGTATGTTTTACGAGTACATGAAATTTTTTTTTCATCATCATCATGCTCACCATCATTTATCATCCACCGTCAAATCGTTATCATTATCATTTTTACGAAAAATATAAACAAGTTTTTTTTCTTTCTTTTCATAATAAATTGTATAATATAATAGTTGAATATAAGCCTTTCACAAAAACAATTTTCTTTCTTTTTTTTATTATTAGTAATCATCCGCTTGCAAGATTATACAATAATCCGAATAACAAATTTCTCGTAAATGAGTTCTTGACGTCGTCTTGGCCGAGATTCCTATCAATAAAGTACTTTGGTTTCGTTTTGTCTATAATCATTAAATACGTGATATAAATTATCCACACCCTCTGCGGCTATATTGTAATTATAAAACGAACAGAAATTATTATAACTAGCCCATATGGAAAAATTGTATTGTATGTACGTGTGTATTGTGTTTTTAAATTTATCTCGAACGAATGAAGAGCTGTTGCACAGAGCACAGCGAAATTTTTCATGTTTTATACGGCAAATGAAATGCGTTAAAAATATGTTTACTGTAAGTGTGTGTGTGAGTGAGAGCATTTTTTGTGATTATTAGAAATTTTTCTTATTAAGATTATGGCGCTTTGCGATCAATTGTTTTTTTATTTTCTGTCCTATTTTCTGTTTTTCAAACACTATTTCGCTACGATGGACTACTTGTTTATGAATACTAAGCTACTCTGTATATGTTTTGTAATGGCATTGTCGCGTGTGAACAATGATTTACTGCAACTCTGGCATGTGCACGTGTAGGCACACGGAAACTATTTTAAATAAAGGAGAAAATTCACTGCTCGAAGGGCGCATGGACGACTCCGTGTAATCCGCGCGACGTACGGATGTATTATAGAAAATACACCGAGACTCGTATGATACGCCGAAGAGAGTCGTCGTCGGCCCCCCGTTGACGCAGATACAGCAAGATACGGATAAGTGTGAAGTGTTGTAAGTCGTCACGGCGCAATGCGGACAAGACATCGGTATACATTATATTATTGTAAAAAGTTTTGCAGAAATCAAACAGAGAAATCATACATATATTCGAATCCCAAGATCTGTATTATATACTCTTTATTATTTTTCTGTTTGTATAGGCCGAAGTAATGCACGATTCATGTGACTAATATTAACTGGTATTCTGTCGTGTAAAATTCATGGTTACGCTTAATTAAGTGACTCTCTCAATGACATGGATATACAATTAACGTGGGTTTTGCTGCACAAACAATTTTCGGTGCGTCGTACGCTGCACCTCCATCGGAAAATTTTGAATTGACGTTCATCGCATCAATCGCAATATACCTGCACTTTTGTTTTCACTCATTACCTCGATATACGTGTGTTATACAATAATAATCTCGACGTCGTTGTACTATTTACGAGTCATACGTGGAATTATGTTTTATATGATAATACCGATTATTTTCCGCGCCTTTCTTTTTCGCTTGCACTATGTGTCAATTTGAAAATTTTTGACATCAACGTTCTTACAGCTTCGTACAGGTTCGTCTATCATAAGAAACCTATAATTGTTTCGTACCTCATATAAATTTCATCGCGTGATTATTTTTTTTTTAATCTCTAACTCATTGTTTATCTTCATTATTTAGTGAATTTTTAATTTCTCTTATTCTTATAATTCTTATACTTTTATGTTTTCTCTTACTTATATATTTTCACATTTCTTTATTTTCGTATTATTTACACTTAAGACAAAATTCTCTGTTCACCACATTTTGCTTTCAATATTTATATAAATAATTTATATATATTGATTTAATATTTATATTTTTTTATGTATAATAATGTATACAACATCCATCGTTGATCGACGAACAAAGTACTTTTTCACGTGCATTTGTATACAGAAGTAAATGATCTTTTTGTCTTTACTTTTTTATTCAATTAGGCTTATGCAACGGCAAAATGTCGGAACCTGTTCAATATCTTGACTGCAAAAAAATTAGACCATCTTCCCTACATTAGTAAAATTTTGAGCCATTATTTACAGAATTGAAACATCACGTAACTTGAAATTGAATCGAAATCATAAAATCCACTTTTATTCAGCTACAATTTTTGCTGATCCGCACACGATGACGTTTTAAAATATTTTTTCTTTAATTTAAATCAAGTGTTGACATTTTTTCTGAAAAACGTAATAAAGTTATTCAAGCAACAATAATTACCTACTCTTCGACGCAACGTATTACACGTAAAACATTCTATTTCACATTATTTAACTTAACGATTTTTAACGTAAAAATTATGATCACAAAACTTTCTCTGTACATATCTTCAGGTCCCTTGAAATGCCTCAGATTTGTTGAATTATTATTATCGATATGAAAAAAGTCTGTATAAATTAATATAGATAGTGAAAAAACTTGAACATTTTCATCAATACAAAATGCAACTTTTGTGAATTGTACATATATTAATTTTACTTGACCGTCGGTGCTCAAGGAGACTGACCGTGATAGAGAATTTATAGGAACATAATTTACTAGAACACAATCATAATTCTTTTATATAAAATTGTACATTATTAATAAATGTTGCATTGACATTTTTTTACCATACCTAGAGTTTTAACTAAAAAATAAAGAACCATGAAAGTACTAAAACAAAGTGTTTATACAAAAAATATATATAAATGCTAAAGTTTTCATCTAAATTGGATAAAATTAAAAATTTTTATAAAAAGTATGACTTGCGAGATAGGAATGCAGGTAAAGGTCGAACTAAATAAATTGGACAAAGAAAAATAAATACAACTAAAAAACAATTTTAAAATGAAAAAATTTTTATAGTTTTTATGTATATAATGCTACATATTTTACAATTTTTATTTACACATATAAAAATTATTTACTAGCGGTTTATTCAGGATGAAATAATTTTTATACATTCTAGATAAAAATCGTAAAAGAATTGTCCACCGTTTCACTGGCAGTAAAACAGTCAATCTCCGTTAGTTAGACACCTCGAACGATCAAACTGAATATTTCGTCGATACCTCACAGTTTCATATAATTTGTATATTACTGAAACAGACTGTAATGAACACTGAGAGAAATATGAAAATATTTAATAGCTGGTTTTGTCTTGATTAAACAAATGAACTATGGACGGGTACATTGTATACCCCGACTGTGATAAATTGATTAAATATTGATTGCAGACCATATGAAGGTCTTCCTGTTTAAAATTCTATTGTTAACGTGAATTAAAAAATCGATTATTATCCATCGAATGGTGGTTTCGAAAAGTATGTGTTATTATGAGTTTATATGAAAAGATCAGTTACAATATCAACGCAATAACGTCAGATCGTACACTGGCGAAAGAAGATCAAATGACTTGTCGCTTATCTCCGCATGGTTTTACGCAAAAAACAAATGGGAGTCGGCGCATTTTATTTTGGACGAGCCTCATACTTCCGATCGCGAATTTATTCTCTATTAAATTTGATATTTTACTAATTATAGATTATCGAGTAAATGTTCGTAATATTTAGAAATATGCATTGATATAATAAATATAATACAGTTCTATAATGATAGGTGTTTTTTCGGTATAATACAGCTATAATACAAGTAGTCTTTGACGACAAACATTTTTTCCATAAAAATCTAGCATTCTCGCATCCGCGCGCTTCACAATTTTCTCAAGCATACATCCAATCGACACAAATATACGCAAAAGGTGACTCTCTGTTCACCTCTGACCACGCTCGATGACGTGTACAGGCATACGCACGCACATATTATCTATCGAACAACTAAACAAAAAAAAACATTTTAATTCGAAACAAAATATATTGCAAAATTGACATTCACGTGGATTTTCTTCATATATATGCATTTTTTTATATATATTTGTAATAGATGCTGCAGAGCTTCGACATCTAGGATATAGTTCAGCCTTTATTTTATTTTCTGTCGATCTGAAAATATTTGCTCCTCGCTTTCTTAAAAAAAAGAAAAAATTGGCAGTGACACGAGATGGTTGGGCACAGGCAGTTTTTTTTCTCTTTCATGCATTATTATCGTTACGTAAGTTAGCAGCTTTAGAGCAACATCGTTTTTGCACACACCTCATAGGAATTACACGATCAATTAATTAATAGAATAATCAACCTCGTATCTCTCGTATTTACACTTTTTTTTTCATAATTTTTTGACATACTAATAAATCCCGCAACGGTGACGACGACGGTGCGTGCATGCTTGCTCGCGGCAGCGATTCTTTTCTCGGCAGCAGCAGCAGCAGCAGCGGCACAGCACAACGCGCATCGTCACCCCTGTGTATCACCAGAACGCTTAGTAACTGAATTGCTCGTAATCGTGCTTGTATGCGAAATTGACCCGAGATCGCGTCGCAATCGGTTACCTATTCGTGTTTAAATCTCTATGACAGGTAGATAGGAGTAAACGTAAATTTATAATATTTTACAATAATTTTTTTTCGTTTTCGATGGCGCATCATTATTTTATATATGTCGTGTGGCACACAGTGCCCCGCGTATACATATACTTATTTATATCGGATTCGGTCAATAAACGCCCACAATGAATACGAGCGATATCGAGCACAGCGTGTAACGCGCCTTTTTGTTTTTTGTTTTTTTCATTTCGTCAACGACACAGTTATATCTACACGCAGACGAGTGTACGACGACGAGTGTGTCGCGGGCTTGTTGAGTTTTTTTTTTCTTTTAAATTTCTATATAATAGCATAGGCGACACACGCGTACATACACACACAGCGTCTTTGCGAGCTAAACATTTTCTCGATTGAATATATGGCTTAAAAATGCAGAGGCATTTCTTTTTAATATAAATCGGCGTCGATCATTATCCGTTACAATCTCTCGTCGTATGTATAATATGTACTCGTATGCATGTCGGTTTTGGGCCCGAGCGACGAACGCGCCTTAAATAGGATTACAAATCACAGAAGAAAGGGGGGTTTTGTTTTGTTGTCTCGCGTCTTTTATCATTATCATTATTTTTCTTATTTTGTCGCGCGCGCGCTGCGTTCGGGATACAATTACTACACGTATTATTTATTCATTATAATTATAACAGTAATACAGCAAACATACGCACACACACGCACACAGACTATTTCATTCATACGCACACATATATTACGCACAACACGCGGCAGGCGCACGCACGCGTGCCTAAACGTTTTTCGTTATTTTCATTAATTAATGTATAAATAGTCTCTTCCTTGACTCTTCTTGCACACTGTGTCGCCTCGTCGTCGTCGTCGTCCCCTTTAATTTTTTTTAATATCGTCGATTGATGATCGTTTGTGGCTGGCGGCGAAAATCGCTTCACCGCAGCAGGTAAGGCAGGAGGGCGACCGCGGCGGCGAGCAGCAGCGACGTCCATCGCGTCCGCTGCAACGTCCTCGACGAGGCCGCGTTGTACGTCAGCTCCTCGTTCTTCACCACTTCGTTCGGGTGGTCCGAGTATTCTTCTGTAAAGTGGAAAAAAAGGACGAAATTAATTATTGGATTCGATTGTTGGCTTTTTGCGACTTTGATCGCTTTCTTAACGTCATATACTAATAATAAGTACCATGGCGATACCATGGTATATACATTTATTTGAGCAACTATAGCTTTACTAATCATCTTACGCGTTTTGAATGCGACATCTATCGGCGACTTAGGTACTATTTAATATTAACGAGGCTGACCGACGTATCACGCAACAATATTCAAGATGCAAACGAGTAATATAGTCTACCGGTGAAGCAGCAGCAGCAGCAGCAGCAGCAGCAGCAGTCGATGCCGCTGGGCTCGCTCGCGCGCATTTCGAAGTCAAATTACTATAGAATGACGCGGGGGCTCTTTGAGCGTGTGCAGATGGCCGCCGCCGCCGTCGCTATAGCTGCTGACGAGAAACGACGCCAACGTCAGTAGTGCCTACTGCCGCTGCTGCTGACGATGACTCGACGCGCGGTGAAAAAAGTGCCGCGGGGGCTGCTTTTTTGCTCCCTCCTCGCAGCAGCGCAGTACAGTCGAGTGCTGCTGCTGCTGCTCTCGCTTCATTTCGCTTCACGTACGATATATGACGAGAGTAGTGGTGGTAGGTGTGTGTGTGTGTGTGTCTGCGTACTGCACACGATGCAGCGGCACCAAGGCAACGACATCCGACGACGACGACGACGGCTACACTTCACTGTGTTTTAAAAATGATAAGAGTATTTCGCATTGTGTCTGATACACAGAGGGCGACGCGGTGCTGGGTGGTGGATGCCAGTAGCGCTGCTACGCGTTGTCTGCGCCGAGCTGCAGCAACTCCGCTCTCGTGCAGCACGATACAGGCCTACTTTTCCGGCACAATTTCCAAAGAAGCCATTGGAATATTTTCGTCTATCGTACATAGTATACAGCGATCATTATTTTCTCGACCCGCAAAACGTTGCTGATATTGGAATTTAAATCTCTCTCTCGTGCGACGTGTAAATTTATACGGACGAGTCGCGAGTTTATCAACATTTTGCAAATATTTATATTCACGCGTGGTCTTGCAGTTTTCCTAGAAGATCGTAGTCGTCGTCGCGTCGAGTTAAACGAAGCGTTATGCAACTGCTGCTGCTGAACATGCTAGGAAGAACATGTCGCTCGATGATTTTTTTTTATTTTGATTGAATGCAGCTAATACACGGCTGCTGCGCTAGACGACAGGATACCGAATACCGAATGCCGCGCGCGGCGCTTGATTATTCATCGCTCAGTCCGGTGGCTAATTCATCTAGAAAGAGCCCCGATGCAAAATAGTTAGTATATAGCGAGTTCGATGCGCGGAGATTCGAGAAATAAGCGAGCGGTGCCTATTTTTCCGCTGCCACTGCTGCTTGCGCGCATATAAATGCATGCGTCGTCTAGTGAAGCAGCAGCAGCAGCAGCCAAGCTCTGAAGAAGATACGAGGTACACACACGAGAGGAGTCTTGTCGCGTCGCGGCAGTGTCACTGCGCGCTTATGTTACCTCTTTTTTTTTCTTTCAACTCTCGTCTCGGCAGTCAAGTAGTCAGAGAGGCGCGCATATACCTGTATACTCCGTTCATATATAATCTTCATAATACTGCTAAGATTATCGCTCCGGAATATTTATGCATTTATCTCATCTTTTTTTTTTGCTTGTCATATATCGGCTCGTCCTATACCCACAGGTATGCGTAAAAAAGTAAAATAATTGCTATTTAGGTACGTACACTCGGCGCAGAAGCACGAGCAAATAACGCGTGCGTGCGCGCGCGCAAGAAAAGAGCCATAAAACCCTTGTAGCCTCGTGTGTTTGTAAAAAAGCACTAGAGGAATCTAAGCTCTCTGCCACATACACAAGTTGCCTCTCGCTCTCTCATTGATTCTTTGTACGCTCACGTAGCGAATGTGGAGAGAAGGAGAGAGAAAGAGTAATCTCATCCGACGTGTAAGTGAAATACGTGTGTAAAGGCCCCGTGTGTGCTTATATATAAATGTATATACGACGACGATTCTAAGCTCTTCGTGCAGTGCAGCAGGCAGTTGAAACGAACTCACTTGCTGCTGCTTTTGAGCAGCGGCAAAAAAGCTTGAGCACATTGAAAACGAGTATATATCGTACGTACACACATGTATACGAAGAATAACGCGTGTTACTCGCTGCTAGTGAAGAAGACAAAAAATCTGCAGCAGCAGCTTCACAGCATTATATATATATAGAGAGAGAGAGAGAGGAGTCAGTGGCATAAAGAGCGCGACGAGAGAGACAAGATCGAAAGAGAGGCACCACCATGTCGGGGCCTGTAGATATACGCCTGTGCGTGTGTATAATATAATAATATGAAGTAGTACTACTACTCGAACGAGTATATACAAGAGTGCGAGTATGGTTATAAGATGATGAGCGCGCGTGTAATAAGTCCGCAAGTCGGTCGTCGTCCTGTTGTTACTCCGACTTTACTTATATATATATAATATAAAGCAAGGAGGAAAGTAGTTAAATTATACGAGGCCGTAACCGACACTCAATTGACTGGCAGAGAGCCCAGTAGTAGTGTCATTTGTAAAGTGTAAATATGACAACAAAAAGACGAGAGACAAGTTAAAGAGAGGGAAAAAGAAAAAGTGACATGCCTCGGAAATTACTGCGCGCCCGTAGGAATGCCTCTACTTTTGCACGAGATATTTATCAATTATATCAGCGATCATCTATCATCGTACACACACACACACACACACGTACACGTATATATTTATGAAAGATAGTCGATGCACATGCATGCCTGTGTGCAGCGCACGACGGACGACGGACAGCAGTATATAGTATAGCAGCGCACGTAGGCGCAGGTACATACACATAACACAGAAGAGAGAGAGAAAAGAGGGGAAAAAGTTGCGAAGCTCGCGGAAAGTCGGAGTTGGCTAGAGCTAGAGCTCTATATCTAAAAATAGCAGACGACGACTACGACTACGACTAGGTACTGCGCGGAGTAGCTTGCACACATATACACGAAGATAAAGAGTCTCGCGCGCAAAAAGAGAAAAAAGTCGACCGACTCGAGAGAGAGAGAGAGAGAGAGAAATTGTGTGTGCATGTATGAGAGTAGAAGTATGTACAACCCTATACGTATGTACGTGAGTCCGCGAGTATAATAAAGATAGTAGGTGGGCGTATAATATACATAGAGAGACGGACTGAAACACAACGTACGTACGTACGTACATATACACGCGCGGATCGTCGCAGACACGAACTACACACGCATATGGCATACATACACGGTCAGCAGCAGCGACCTTTTTTTTTTGAAACGAAAAAGAGGAGAGTCGTTTCTTCAGCAGCATATATGCACCGGGCGAGAGAGAGAGAGAGAGAGAGAGAGAGAGAGAGAGAGTATTGAGTCGGTGCAGTGGCTGTGTGCTATGCGCTACGCTGCAGCAGAAGTCAGCGATCGAGACTCCTCGATAAGCTCTCTCTCTCTCTCCGGAGCTTGTGCTCGCAGCAGAGAGTCTTGTTTATACCTCGCGCAGCGGCAGCATTGCACTCGTTCTCTCTCTCTCTACACCGAGACTCGCAGCGAGCAAAACGCAACATCGAACCGGAGAAGAGAGAACGAGACGCAAGACAATAGAGCGAAAAATATATATATATGTGTAAGGGGGAGAGAGAGCTGGCAAAACGATGAGCTGCATGACTCCGCGATTCTCACCTCCGGGGCGCTGCAGCAGCTCCTGCATGGGGGCTCCCTTATATCATATATATATATAATACGCTGTGGAGCTAGCTCTCTCGCGCGTTTATATACACCCGATAACTGCACTCGTCATGCGTGAACGCGCGTATAGCATTATACACACCGCTATACATATAGGTATACCACTACTACTACTCTCGTCGAATGGAAATCGTCGTTTTTCGCCGAGAGAGAGAGAGACTTGATTTATAAAACGAGAGAGACGACGACGACGAACATTGCCCCCGTGTTGTGTGTATGTGTGTGTGTGTGCGTCTCAGACTATATATATATTGCGAATTGCACGCAACGACCGCTGCGCCGAGCACTAGTAGTACCTATAGTTTTTGCTATGATACGCTCGCGTACACACGTAACTATATATATATATATGCGCTTCCCCCCGTGATTTGCAGCACACGGGGGGAAGAGAGAGAAAATCGCTCTCGTTAACAAGTCGAGCTCGCTTACTCGCTTACTCGCGCGGCGCGCGCGGAGCTAGTTCGCCAACGCGACGATAATTACGATGATTTCTTCATTCAATGAATTATCGAAGACGGGTTTGTGCCGTCGCTGCTGCCGCTGCCACTGCTGTTTTCAAATTACTATAAATCTCGCGCGCTTACATACATATACAGCGGATGAGACAGCGGCAGCGCCAAGTGCGCGTGCGCGCGCGGCGCAGAATTTGTGTATACGTGGCAATTAGCCGTTCGATATATCTCATTACACTTAATACGAGCTGGTAAAACATTGATCTCTCTCGCGAGAGAGAGAGAGAGAGAGAGAGAAATTATGAGTGGTACGCGCGCAAGTTCGATACGCGTTATTAAATAAGACATAAATAAAACATTCGCGCACCGAGCAGAGCAATAGGATTTTCACGATTACAGCTGCGAGATCGAGAAAATCATAAATACGATATCTCGCGATGCCACTACTGCGCAGCGGGTATAGTTTACTATTTATTATTTTGTACTCACTGTTTTTCTTCTTCGTGATGGAAGTCTTGGGGGGCTGTGACGCCGGCAGCATGCCGTGATCCCGACCGCCGTAGATCGGCGGCTGGGGCTGCTGGTGCGGATAGTTCGGGAACATCGGCACCTGGGGTATGTGCGACAGCGTCGGCGGCACCACCGCGTTGTCCTGATTGTTCGACGGATGCTCGTCTCTGTTGTTGTTGTTGTTGTTGTTATTACTCATGCCCGTGTGATCTCTATTGTTGTTGTTGCTGTTGCCACCCGGGCCATTGTTGAGCACGTTGCTCGGGTAGAATCGATCGTTGCTGCCCTTGTAGACGGACGGCGGCAGGGGCGCCGGTGGCATTCCGTTCGAGATGCCGTTGGCGTTGCCGCCGTGCTGGCCGATGATCGACGTCGACGTCGAGCTGCCGCCGCTGCCGCTGCTCGTGCTCATCGTGCTGCTCGTTACCGATATCGCTGCAACGAGAAAATATGTATGAGTATATTTTGTATAGAAGTAAAATTAAGCGTATTGTGTGCGTGCGGTGCGGTACGCGTAATGCAATTTTGAACGATCGACGACGGCGACGAATTCCAGATGAATCACCGAATATAATTGCGTATACGCGTCGCACACAGAGTGGGGAATTCGATTATAATGATACGGGCTGGCATTTTTACGTTGAACAGCGCCTTGGGAGCCTATACGCTCGCGCGCATGTGTTCGATAAAAATCACCTGCCCATCTCTCGGCTCCTCGATATAGATGGCCCGTGTCTGGCTACACATAATACACACATATGATTATCGATCACGTACTATATACGCCCGACGAGCTCCGAAGAATGGGAGAAAGAATGAGAAAAAATTAGATGATTTCGTCAAACGAAACACCGCCGCCACTACATATTTTCTCGTTAAGGATATAATACAACGCGACGCAGCGGAGTAAAGGAGGTTGCCGCGAGTCTCTTACTGTCGAGTCACGCCGAGGGCGAGAATGAAAAGGTGATCGACACGGAGCGAAGAGCGGAGAACGAAGAAGGAAAGAATTTCGCTCGAAAAGGGATCGCAGGTGTGCACTTACGTACGATACAAATTAGCGATTAATTTTGCCCGCGCGTGTTTTTTTTTTATAATGTCAAAAAAAAAATTGTTATACAACAATAATACTCACAGTTGTTACGGCTGGGCACGTAGTTGGGCTGGTCCTGCTCGTTGCAGCAGACCTTGAACACGACCTTCATGTTGTGGGTGGTGCATCGGCCACCTATTCGCCGATGAAGATCGTCCCTGGACGAGGTGCTGATGAAGTAGTAGTCGCGGCCCGGATGGAACTCGAGGCCGCCGGGCTGCGGCGTGAACGGCCTGAACGTTATCGTGAAGTACATGGTCTTGAAGGGCTTGTCGCAGATCGCGATGACCCGCGGACTCGGATTCGTTATCCGGCAGGTCTCGTACTCCTCCTTCGACACCTGGTAGGCAAAAAAAGAAGGAGACACAATTAGTTATCGTCTCTTCGGTATGGTATAGTAGAGTATAGTGCAGTTTTCGCGCGCCACGGGATATCGGACGATGAGAGAGAGAGAGAAAATGTCGTTCGAGTTCTGTTGCTGCTGCAGCAGCTACTCGTCACCTCGATCGTATATACAGCAACTTTTTTGCTGCAGCGTGCTATATTATAAGCCATACAGTGGTAGCAGTAGTAGTAAGTAGCCATGCTCACCGCTTCACCGAATCAATTAAGCGGACTTTTTGCCCCGGCTAAACGATTTCTTTTCCGTCTATCTCAATTTCTCATTCGACGTTGAGACTCTCTCTCTCTTCTCTCTCTGTACTGCAAAATGCGTGTACGTACACCTGTGGTACATTATTTACTCGCGCGCGCGCGTAACGTATCTCGCGGACTGAATCGACGCGACTTTTATCGACCCGATGAAAAATGCGATCGCGATATATATTTCAGCGGTTTTTCTACTATACACACGAGCACATTCCACGATGAACTAATATTTATTTTTATTTTTATTTATTTTTTGTACGTATATATCTTTCCATTTCTTTGAAAACCTTATAATACGCGTACCACACGAGAATATAAGAGAGAGAGAAAGAGAAAAAGGATGACGAAAAATCGAGCCGCGCGAAAAAACAAAAAGTCCGCGAGAGGTGTGCTGCTGCTGCTGCTGTTACCGCTGCTGCTGGCAAGCGTTTCGCAAGGAAATGTCACATTCCTTTACGAAGGACAAAACAATCACCCGCGTATGCTCACGTATTCCGTCCACACACACGTATATAACTACGCGTGTACGTGTGAGAGAGTCGCGCCGATATAATCCCTCGAGAGAAGCCCTGCGTGCGAGGAACTCGCGCCCGCAAAACCACCGCGCCGAGCAGCAGCAGCAGCAGCAGCGACACGTGTTTCGTACGGCCGCACTTTTATATAAAAGTGTGCGTATGAGTGTGTGCAGTTAATATACGTTGCAGCAACTTTTTTTTGGGGCCTCGCTCAGAGCGACTCCTGAGAAAGAACGCGAGCAGCTCGGCCGAAGGAAGGAAAGAGAGAGAGAAGAGAGAGAAAGGACCTAATTTATAGGCGAACACGTCGCCACAGCTGTCTAAATAGTCTACCTCGTTTGTTTTTTTTTTCTTTTCGCAGATTTGAGAAATCGAGAGTTCAACAAGATCCATTAATTCAGCCCTATATATTACGCGCTGCACTTTGTTGTATAATACACGACGACGACGACGACGTTGTATATAGTGTATAGTGGCTTGCCAAGCTTTACTCTCTGATATCGCGCGCGCATCCGCTTTTGCCTTCGCGCGTTCGCCTCTTCGTGCGGTATGCGCGTATAATATAACACACACGACCTAGCACGAGCTAGCTCGAAACGCGATGACGCGAAAATAAAGTGTAACTTTAATCTAATTTCCGTCGGATCGCGGCCCGCAGTTTCTATATAATGCTCTAGATTAGGTCGTGTAACGCATTTCTGTCGTACTTTTCTATTATGTTATATAGGTAGAGATCGGTATAAGGCAAAAGATCGGTAAGCAATGTATACTCACATTGTAAATAATGTATTTTTCCGCTTCGTCATCGTAGGTGCCTGGCTGGTAGACCGGACATATGATGTTCACTTGGTCGTACTCGAACGCCGCGTTGTTTTTGTTGACGTCTATTATGTGATCCGTATTGTCTATCCGAAATCTGCAAAACGAAAGGAAGAAAATCATTAGTCTATATGGTTTAGATTTTGGGAGTTTATATATAAAATATAGCTTAAATGACAAATATATCGTTTTGTCAAATATGTAAATTCTCTTATATAAATATGAGCATCTCTCGGATGCAAAATACACTGCCGATCGCTCGCTCGCTTGGTACCGGCTTACAACATAGCAGCAGCATTCGGTAGTATTTTAAGTAAAAGTCGGGTAGTATTTTGTTGTACTGCTCTTGCGAAAAAAACAAGGATCGCACAGGCGCACGATCACGCGGATATTTTTTCTCTCGCTTCTTTTTTTTTATATCCTTCGTCGAAAGCCTTCAGAATGCATTAGCATCGCGGGCCGACTCGGGCGACGCGTGCAGCAGCACGCAGCAGCAGCAATGCCTATGCCGGGAGCGGGTGTCGCTGCTGCACGGCACAGCACACAGCACAGATATATATATATATATATATATGAGTACAACACATCGCGCGCATCGCCACCGTTGCTGTTGTTGTTGTTGTTGTTGCTGTATAGCCACGGTGGTGCATTCATACATGCACATCGGAGCGCGATGCAAAAGCCGAAGGTAAACGCGAAGGCAAGAAGGCAAGGGAATATAAGAAGAGGAGGAGGTGGAGAGCAAGGAAAGGAAGAATCGGTCAAAAACGAAAGCGTAAAAAAAGCCATCGAGACACTGAGAGAGAACCTCGTGGGTTGTTCTTTCTCTCTCGCTCGGGCTTCACCTCCACCTACTCTCTTGCAGCAAAGGGTTAGCTGAGCAACAGTCGAGCGAGGTGAACATATACGCATATTATATACGTACAGCATACACAAGCGAGAGTGTAGATATTTGCCGAGGATAATAAAGGGGTCAAGGGTATGGGTGTACGTGCACGTACACGTATATGTGTGTATGATCGTGGGCCCAACCGATGCAGTGCACACGATGCACTTTTCGCACGATCCTATACGTACACGCGTTTATACGTTTCAAAATATTATTCGCACAGAGAGAGAGCTAAACACATCGCATGACTCGCGTCCGCTGCTGCTGCTGCTCCGTGTGTCATTTATGTGTGCGAGCGCACCGATCGGCATGGGTCCATGCGCGAGAACCGAGAAAAAGGACTCTCTCTCCGAGAGCAAAAGAGAGAGAGAGAGAGATAATTTGACGGCCCGTGGGCGCGAGCTCTGCTCTCGAGTAGCTCTGCGCGCAGAAACAATTTTTCGTAATGCGTGGGATACGCCCGAGCGCTCGGTTTACATGATATATTCCGTGGGCACGGGTGATGGTCCGCGGACGTATACACACACACACACGATGATGATGATCCGCGAGCACAAGCGAGCAACGCTCATTTTGCGTTATACATTCATATTTTTCGATAATCACACGCGTACGCTGCGCAGCGCATCGAAATTAGATTCGAGAGCCCCGACGGCGAGTCACGCGCGGTATATCGTGATATTTTCAAAGTATCTCGAGGGATTTTTTATAAATCGAACGTTCGTGATGTACTACGCGGATATGTACGAACGCGGAGGAAAAATGAAAATTTTAATACGGGTTGGTAGATGTCTTTGCGCCTTCTCGAGACAACAATATATACATAAACGCAGTCCGCGACGATATTTACAAGCGAAAGAAAATACTTGTGCATAATAAAAATAAACAAAGACAAGAGAGGTTCTCTCTTCGCGCATTATGCGTGCAGCTCGTGGTTGGCAATGCTACTCTTAGAGCGAGAGAGGGAAAGAAAGCTGAAAGGCAGTGCAGAGAAGGCTAGAAAGGAGCTGCACGCATAGCGCAGTGCGCAGCACACAAAGATACAAATACACATTCGTAAAAGGCCTCGCTCGCGCGCGAGTATAGTAGTAGTAGTAGTAGTAGTAAGGGACACAAATAAAAGAAAGGGAGAGGGAGTCTCTACTCTCTCTCTCTGCAGCGCGGAGCCACGAGCGAGAGAAAAGAAGGAGCAAATAATAATAATAATAAAAATAATAAAAATAAAAAAAAAGTCCAGCAGAAGAATGAATAAGGTGCGCGCAGGGTGAGAAAGGAAGAAACGAGCGAGCCGAGAGAGAGAGAAGGAGCGAGAACGGTTCACGCTGTTCTTCGCATAGGGTATAACCGGTTCCCACTTTTCTCTCTCTCTCTCGCTCACTCTCTTCGCTCTCCGATACAACTCCTCGCATCCATACACACACACGTACACAGTACACACAGGCGAGTGCAGCGGAGACGATGGCTAGGAGTACAGGTACACACACGTACCAAGTGGATATATAATGCCAGAAGGAAAAGATCGTCGAAGATGATGATAAAACAACTTTGAGGATTCTTTCGAGTTCGTCGTCGTCGTCGTCTCCGCCTGCGCGATCATCCGGCACATTTTTTCGGTTATATAGCTCGTGTATATAGGGTAGTATATATGAAAGCACGGCGATCGATTCTTTTTTTTTTTTTTTGGTAGACAATCGATCATAATGTCACTCTGCGACACTTTTGTATCAGGTGCAGCACCATTATTGCTTTTTAATTACTCTCTACTGCATATAGAAAAAAAAAAATAAGAGGACACCGTCTCTCGGAAATCACACACTCCGAAAATGGCCAAAATATAGACTCTATACGTAGGCGTAATCAAAAGGCAATCCGAGCCTCGCAGCTAAATTTTAGGTATCATGGAATTCGAGTTATTCGGCAGCCTGCAAGGATCGTTATAAATATTTTTTCGTCTCTCGAGTCCGCGCGAACGAAGCGTGAAAATGCCATCTTTCGAGGAGAAAAAAAAAACCTTGCCCCGCGCGCTGTTCGAGGGTCCTCCTGCGCACACGCTAATACGCGTATAATAATATTATATAAACTGCACGAGAGGACGACGGAGCACACAAAGCTCGAAAATATGTATATATAACATACAGCGCAGACGCAGACAGAGTGTAGAAAGATAAAGCCAAAGCGAGAGAGAGAGAGAGAGAGAGAGACAATGCGAGCAAGAAAAGTTTCCAAGGAAATAAGAGAGGCGCTCGGCGCAGAGAGAGGCCAGCGCGCAACACACATCGTCGGACAATCTCGTAAGTGGGCGTGTAAGGACTCGAGAAATTGGAAGGTAGGCTGGGTCCGGGGCAAATTAACGTTTGGCGATAATATCCGTTCTTTCTCGTTCTTTTACTCGCCCTCTCCTGCGAGAGCTGTGTGCTTCGTCTCTCTCTCTCTCTGCTCTCTGCTCTCTGTCTCTCCCACACTCGGGGCTTCGGCACGACTTTTGTGTCCAGTGTACGCTGCTGCTGCTGCTGCTTCGGCGAGCGAGAGAGCGAGTTGCCCCCGAGTCGCGAACACACATATACATGCTACGTGTCTGTACCTCGTATACCTATTACAATATTTGCCCTACGTGGAACTCGCAGCACACGACCCTAGGGCCATCATCAAAAAATAGGAGGCCCCATATATACAGACACGTATTGCGCGCGCGAGCGCCTGTGTTGTATTAAATGTACGCAAACTGCAATGTCATTGCTTTTTTTAGCTCGCTCGCCATCTACTCTCTTCTTCTTCTTTTTTTTTTTTTGGCTTTTTGTGTTTGGCCCTTTGCGAGAGCTGTGCCGTGCTGCCTGTGGGCAATATAAGCTCGACCTCTTCTCTCTTTCTCTACTTTTCTTCTCCTATATATGTATATGTGATGTATTCGCATTATACGAGTACATTGTTACCGATATTTCACTGCCGCGTCTCCTTTTTATATAGGCACACATAGCATCATCATCATATATAGCGAACAGTTACATTGTGTGTCCTAATGTTTTATATTGTACACGGATCCGAGGCTTATGCTGCTGCTGCTTTGCCGGGCGCGCAGAAACCGGCCGAACATGATTTACGATTTTCGTCCTCATCAACGATGATCATCGTGATCATCATTGCTCGCCTCTCTCTCGACTGGCACTGATCATCGTTATTATCTTCCGAACCGACCGAAGAAGAGATTTCGGAGCGCGCGCCATGATTAATGACTTATGCATGTCTGCTGCTGCGGCAGCAGAGAGAGAGAGAGAGAGAGAGAAATGAAACATATTTCCGAGGATGTCTTTGGAAAGTTTTGCGCGCACGATTGCCACGAGCATACATACATATATACACAACGCACGCAACGCAAAAATATTTGTTATTTAGAGAGAAAAGGAGAAACAACAATGCTTGCGAGTATCTAGTATCCAGTATAGAGTTTTTCCCAGCAGAAGTTGAGCAGCGTATATACTGTTGCGCGGAATAGATCGAATTCCAAAAGCGGAGGATACCTGCGGACAGGTACAAAAAAAGGCTCTCTCATTCTGCTGCTGCTCTACAATTTTTTTGTTTCTTTTCCGTGCGCCATTTGAGATTCGCGAATTTCGAGCTCCCAATAAAATCCGGGGAAACGTTTCTCGTTTTTATAACAAAAACTCCAAGCCCGAGAGCGCGATTACTCAGGTCATAAGCAGAGCTCGTGCGCGCGCGAATATCAATCAGAATTTTTCATATACAGCATTAATACCGCGCGGTTGCGAATCGAGAGAAAACCCGCGCCGAACGCAGTTTGCTCTCAAATTGAAATCGCAGGCGTGTACGCGCCTTCTCGATTTATTTACGTTTTCTTCTTTTTTTCCTCTCGCGCCTCTTTTGCGCCCAGCCCCCCCCCTCCGTACATATGTAAGAGTAGTATTTGATGTAGCTGAGAATAAACGCAAGACGGATAGCGTACTCTGCTGCTGCGCGATCGTTCCAAGTAATGAAAGTAGCCGCGCGGCGGCAGCGGCGGTGCAGCAGCATTGGGTGAAATTGAGAAATGAGCCGAACGGTATTGCATACGCTCACACACACCACCGGTTTGTATTCGTACCGAAAAAGCTCGCTCTTGCATTATCGCCCAGCGATTTGTTCTGAATTCAATTTAATCGGCCGAGTCACACGATATCTTCGCAATCGATCGGCTGCGGCTGCGGCGCAAAATTATTTTTAATTGAAAGCGCGGCGCGGCGCACATTGCGGGCCTGTATGTATACAGTGCGCACAGGGCGCGCAACGCAATGCAACACGCGAACGCAGCTGTATATATATATATATATATATATAGCTTAATATATCATCGTTTGAATTTTTTTCGGCTTTCGCGCGCGCGCGAGAACGCAATCTGCGCATTTTTCCAAGTCAGCAGAAAAAAAAAATGAAGAAACGAATATAACGAGAGCAGCGAGGGAGAGTGAGAGAGCAGAGAGTAAAATAAACTGCGACTGCACGCGGCGGCGGCGGCGGCGGTGGCTAGCCATGAGCGTGTGTGTGCGTTTTATATACACAGGGTGCACATGGGAAAATAACCAAGCGCACGATATGTAAAAAATCTGCGTGCGCGCGCGCCTGTAAACAAGAAGAAGGGATAAAAATTCATAAAAAATGTATAAGCATGCGAGCTCCCACAGTCACCTCTGCGCTTTCATGATTTTACTCTTATAGTCTACTATATATACCACATGCGTGCGCTACAAAATTTTAACCTCGTTCGAAGACGTATTAGCGTCTGCGGTTATTATTATTAAAACTCCCAACCCCGCGGGGATGTGTGTGTGCTTGGCAGTTTCTCGGCAAATTACTGAATGAAACGTTCGAGTTTTTAGGCAAGTATATACACATAAGAAGAAAAAAAAGGTACTCAAGGTAAAAGAAAAGGAGAAATTGAATGTCGAACGCGCGTCGCGATGAACGATAAGATAATTTTGGCCTCTCTCTGCGAGTTGAGTTATTATAATGATACGGCTGCAGCTGCGCTATGTATACGCAACGAATAGATCATTTCCCTCGAGGCGGGAGAGGAAGGTCAGTTCGCTGCGATTGTTTTCCCAATAATATTTGGCATAAATTTCAGAGGTTTTTAACTATTAGACGTGTGAGCGACTACTCGGTAATGCGCCTCGAGAGCGGATTTTCTAGAGAGTAGTTGTAGTAGTAGTAGGTACAGCTCAGCGAGGAAATATGCCTCGAGGCATTCGCGAGCGAGAGACACGCCGCTACAGGTTTGGTTGCGAACCATTAAAATCTTATGAGCATCGAAGCAAAAGGCCCAAGAAGATAATGAACTATGCCGTGTTGTGCTGCAAGTATATACATGTATAGAGAGAGAGAATGAAATGTTTTAAGCCGCTCATGACAAAGAGGCTCATCATTTCTAAACCGACTAAGAGAGAGAGAGAGAGAGAGAGAAAGACGGAGCTATATAACAACGCACAATCCCAAAAAATCGATTATCAGTGTTAAGTTTCATTTAACTGCAAAAAAGGGGGAGCGCCGCTTGTCTCGCTTCTTTTGCTCGCGCACACGTCAGTCACACACGTATAGCAAAAGAAACAAGAAAAAAGGAAGACGAAGAAGAAGAAAATGAGAAACAGAATAGTCTCTTTCACCTATTTGCGCAGCTACAAAGGACACCCCCGTGTGCTGCTGCTGCTGCTGCTCAGTCGAGCTGTAGCCACTCCCGTTTTTTTTTCAAACGTGTACGTACCCGCGCAGAAAGCAGCGAACCTCTCAAAACTGCTCGCTAAATATAGATCGGGACAAGAGCCTATGCATCATCGCAACGATATATAGATTCTTCGAGGGATCTCTCAAGTAGAGGCAAATGGTCGAGTTCTTGCAAGCTCGAGCGCGAGTCAAAGTGCGACAGACGGTGGCGGCGGCGGCGGCGTTTGGTCGCGCTCAAAAATAGAAGTACGCGATATCGCCGAATACTTTCTCACCGGTGCGTGCAAAAAGTAAAAAAAAAATAATAATAAAAATCAAAAAGGGTCGCGCGATATATAAATTGCTATATAACGTATATTACAAGAGAGCGAGAAAAACGTGAAGATATGCTGCCGCTGACGCCGCCGACATCACATAATTTAATAGCAATATACACTTGCGGCCACTGCTCTCGCGTGTTTTCTATAAGCGCAGCAGCAGCTCCTTTTGTAACAAAAATAAATCCGCGCGATATTTTCCATCTGACGCGGTTTTTGCAGCAGCACGCATCGGTGCAAGGGTTTAAGTGCAAAAAGTTTCGTAAATATATAACGCCAAGCTCCGTGTGGATCTTCAAAGGAATGCATCGCGAGAGCACCAAGAATGAGGGGGGTGAGCGAGCGAGACGAGAGTAATACGCGCTCGTGTGTGTGTGTGTGTATACATTTGCGTGGACACGCCGCCGCCACAGCCACCGAAAAGCCGACTAAATTCTACCGCCGCGAACATATCCAAGAGAGAGAGCAGCAAAAGTGGAAAACGCTTTAGCTACTACTGATGCTCCGGCAAATAAGCGCACAGAGAGACAGGCTATACACATAGTCCGAGCAAGCAAAAAAAAAAAAGAGAGAGAGAGAGAGAGAAAAACGAAAAGGAATTAGAGTATCAAAGTCGTCTTATATGGGTAGCAGCGACACGACACGTATTTAAGAGTGTCAAAGAGAAGAGAGAGTAGAGGCCCGCAAAGCAAAGGAACCTGGAGCCGGTAAAAGAAGCATCACGCGAAAAATACGCGTCTCGGCGGCAGCGGCGGCAACCGGAATTCGGTGCAACGCATGCGTGTAGAGCTGGTACATGTGCTATACATATTAGTATACAGGAGGGAGCTCTGGGTGTGCAGCTGTGTGCAGCGAAACGCATAATACGCGCGCGGCGCCTCGAGACAGCAGTCAGCAGTCAGCAGCAGCGAGTATGACAAATTCAAATGTTTCGCGGCAGATTTTTAACACACAACTCACGGATTACTGTGTATGTATGCTTGCATATATCGTCGAACTGCGCGACTCGAGGAAACTGACCTGTTATTAGCTAACAAATTCTCCTCTCTATATATAGCTCATGCTGCTGCTGCCTCACAGTTATAATCTTTATTAATAACGGCGTGCGCGCAAAAAATACGACCACCACAGATTAAAAAAAAAAAAAAAAGAGTCGTGCACGTAGCACTGCACACGCGATAAAATGTGCCTTTTGCGCCAACTCGGGCGCTAATTACATAGCAGTGATCCGCTCGCGAGCCAAGCGCGCGTGATCAATAATCTTTATCGAAGTGTAAACGCAAAACGCGCGCGCCCGGCCCGATACATACTTATATGCGGGCAATTTCGTGATTGCAGCGTCAGGGCCCGCAAAATTTTGGCCCTGTTGCATGTATGCATACATGAATTGAAAATGGCGTTTCTCGCATTGCTCGGCGCGTACATTAAACATGTGTCTGTGTGTGTGTGTACGTATGTAAGCGCTCGTACTGCATGAATAGCCGCGCACACGTGTAATCAAAGCAACGGGACGACGAGAAGTCGCGCGCGCGCAAACGAACGAAGTAAGCGAAATGAGAATTGGAGAGAGAAAAGTACGCATTCATTGAAGTATTATATGCAACACGAGGTGGTAGCGAAGACAGCGAAAGAAGGAGAGAAAGACGAAGAAAAAAGGAAGTGATGGAGGAGAGAGAGAGAGAAGAAAAAAGGTGTGCGTCGTGTATGTAAGCTCGAACGAGCAGATTTAGCGCGCGCGAGAGCCGAGGCATTTTTACACCTGTTCGAGAAGCTATCATCGATACTTTAAGGCCCGTTGCCGTTCGTATAAACTTTGATTGCTTCCCTTGGGTACTCTCTCTCTCTCTCTCTCACTCTCGCATCCAAACTCGCATTATATGCAGCTTAAGCGCAGTGCTGCTGCTGCAGTTATGTGTACGCTGCACCGACGCATCGCACATATATCCACGTGGGAAAGACTGCCGCATCTCGCCCACGCAATTTTTTTTCTCTCGCGCTGCAGCACACGGCGTTTTTCGCCAAATTAGCGCGCGCGCCGTGCCGCGCTTGCCTGCCTGACTGCCGACGCCTCGGGCCTTTATAACTTTGCGAAAGGAAAAGCAGCCACGACAACGACGAGCTGTGCAGCAGCAGCAGCTTTTTTGCGCGGATCGGAGAGTGAGAGAGCGAAAGAGAAGAGTCGATCCTCGCCTCGCTCGAGGGCCAAAATGATCGGACTGAACTACGCTCGCTCGATGCGAACTCTGCATGTGTATATGCGCGTGTGCGTATTATATAGAAGGATATTATGTATACCAGAAAAAGATTATCCTCGCCGACGCCTTGGCCGGCCGGCTATATACTTCGCTTATCTATAATATATGCAATGCCGCCGCTGCTGCTGCTGCTGCGCACATTAAAAGCTTTAAATCACGCGGCAGACTTAGTCTGGTATATTTTCGTGTGTGTCTTACAGTCGTTCGGCGTACACAAAATTCTCAAACGTATCGAAGATAATATAAAGAAAGAGTGAGAGAGAGAGAGTGAGGGCCTCGAAGAAGAGATAATACGCTGAAAATCACGAATATAATGCACACACGCGCGTATACTAATTTATATGCAATACATGAGTTGGCGCGCGGTTCCTCAAAGCTACCCGCGCTCGATCGCCGTGCATGCGAGCATGTACGCAGGTAGTGCAGCGGAAACAGATAGAGAGAGAGAGAGAGAGAGCAACGGAAAGCTGGTGCAATAGATAAAAATGTCGAGACACACACGCAGACGTATATATACAAGCCGCGCACAAAGGAGGGAGGGGAATTATATACATGCACGAGGATGGATGTGCAAGTGCACTAAAGTCTCGAGTGAGAGGGTATATACTAGCTATGCTACATATAGTAGAAGGAGAGAGAGAACCTGCAATAGGAGAAACAGTTATATGCAGTTCTCTTTTTGTAGCTCGATATTCGCTGCGTGTATGTACGCGATAAAGTGTATAGACATGTTGCACACACACACACACATACACACAACAACAACAACAACAACTATTATGAAGGCGCATAGTCGCAGGACTTTTCGGTGTTGTTATTAGTTTGCTTTATATCCCTCCGCGCGTGCACTCGTATCAATGCACTCGCGTCTTGGCGGCCTCTCCTGATTCGTCTTTGTATATTTCATTTACTTGTAATACGTATGGTATAACCACCGCGGCCGAGCAAAGGTTGCGGCTGTTCTGCCGCAGTTAATGCGCCTAGACGATTCAGGCTCGCTTTTCTCGTCTCGGATGTAACGTCGAGCGAATCAGCGCGAGAAGTTATAAGGAAAAGGAGGAAAGAGAGAGAGAGAGAAAGGGCCATTTAACTGTCGAGTGATCGTTCTCCATTGATCTATCTATCGGGCGCATCTTGTAGGCAAAATGAAAAAAAAGAAAAAAAAACGGAAAAAGGGAGAAAAAAAGTCGAGTACCGCGTGACACGTTGTACACACACACACACACACACACACACACATAAGCCTACACTAGAGAGGAAAACCTTTTTTTCCTTATACTGCCTTGCGCGCGCGCAAATCTCCATCTATAGATATATTCTTCTACTACTACTACTATTTTTGCAAAGTACTGCTGCACCACCACCGCTGCTGCTACTCTGGCCTGTGGGATATTTATATACATCAAAGTGAAAAGCGTGTAATTTGGCACTTATGCGCGCTGTACTGTGTACCGTGTGAGAGGGCACACTGCTGCTGAGCAAGAGAGAGGATGCCTGGTATATACACAGCGATCATGCCAGATTACTCATGCGCGCGGCAGAGACGCGGCCGGCTTTAATAGTCTTCCTATGAATGCGTTCGAGAATTCGAGAGATTTTTCAAATATTATATACCTATATCCACCGTTGCGTTAAACTAATACCGAAAATCCCCGAGTTTCTGCCCTGTATAAGTATAAGTATACACACGCCTCGACGCGCGCTCCGAACGAGACGGCTCAAAGGAATTCCGCGCGCGGTACATCCGACAATTCTGGGAAACGGTGTTTACTCGTTGCGGCTCGAACTTGCATTGTCACCGCATCGTCGAGCCTAGAGATCGGCGGCCGAATAAAACCGATCTCGGATCGTAGACGTGTGCTGCACTTATCGCGTGTGACGAACTACAGGCGCCGCCGCCGCCAACGATTCCCGTTAAAACAGATGAGAGAGTCGCGATCGGACGGGAAAAAGTGTTGTGACCCGGCACGACCTCGACGATCGAGATCATCGTCGTCGTCGTCATCGGGTACGAGTCAAAGGGGGTTGTGCGCGACGAGGGAAAAGAGAAAACGTTTCTATTTATTATACGAAACCTCGACTGACTGCGTTTTCAAGCGGCGATTCTTTATAATGCTTCGCAAATTATAACGACGTTAGTGTGTAATTATAAATACGTGGCATAAATGCATCCATGCCGAAGAAAGAAAAAAGGAGAAAAAGGAGCAGGTGATCCGGATTTTCTTCCCCTCTCTCCCTCTTTCATTCGTTTGCGAGCGCGTGTAAGAAATTAGCATTTAGTAGTAGTACTACCACATGTTAAAAGGCACAGAAGCAGCAACAGCAGTAGTCGTGTATACAAGGAGCGCCTCAAAACAAAGCATCGGAGCTGCTCGAGGGCATTCGAATTATGTGTTCCTGCGTATATACAACAACTAGGCCCATTAATAGAATAGGTCGTTGCCGTCGTCGTCGCGCACTGGAAAGAGAGAGAGAGAGAGAGACTTTATGCGCCGCACCGGGCAATTCCATTCGTACGTATAAATCCCTACGGGAGTTCTCTGACCACCGTACAGACACGGAGGGGCTTAATAAATTTGTTGCGAATTTTTATCAAGCGAATCGCAAACAAACTTTATATATATTTAACGTTATTCGGGGACGAAAAACCGTTCGAATCGATTCCCTTTTTCTCCTACTTTCGGCTGTGGCGGTTTATATATAGAGGTAATAGAAAGCTAATGATTGAAGGATATCGAATGTGCCCGCGAAAGCCCAATGCAGAAAATCGAGATCGGTCGACGACGAACGACGACGGTGAACGATGGTACAGAAAGATTTTCAGCCGCTGAGTATACCTGTGCGCTGGCTGCTATCGAGAGCAATTATTGCGAGAGAGAGAGGTAGAGAGAGAGAGATACACATGCACAGACACACCGAGAGAGAGAGAGAGAGAGAGAGAGAGAGAGAGAGAGAGAGAGAGAGAGAGAGAGGAAGCAAAAAGCCGGAGCTGCGCGGCGCAGCTATATGAGCAAGCCTGAAAGGATGAATAGCTTTGGCCGATCGCTGCGCAGCCACGAAGGCAGGCACACCTGTCATCGTCATTCTTCCGACTACAGAGCTATACAGAGTGGACTTTTGCACATACACACACGTGAGATGAACATAAAAATCATGCGTATGTGTAGTAGTGGTAGTAGTAGTAGTAGAAGTTCGAAGCCGCAAAAAGTAGCAGACCAGTATATATAGTGGGCTGCAAGATTCATTGACGACTACGATGGTAATGGACGCGCGTCGGCTACGGCGGCAAACGAGAGAATAATGCGTGCTAACGCGGCAAAAAAGTCCAACGCGCGTATAAGTAAGTATCCCGCGGATTCTCTCTCTCTCGTACACGCGAAGAAGAAAAAAAAGAAGAAGTAACACGAGTATGAACATGCACACGAGGAGTAGTAGTGGTAGTAGCGCAGACAGAGAGAAGGAAAGAGAGCAAATTAATAAGCTGGCACATTTAGTACGCATACCTTTATACTTTTACATTGTGTTTTGTTTTTTTACGAACGTAAGGATCAAAGGATCGATCCACGAAAACTTGAGGGATTTTTCATCGGAGGAAGCACAGGAAAATGTAGAGCCATTAGCGGTATGTATAGGTAGCAAGCTTCGAGACGAAAGAAAAAGTATATACCTGCGCTCGCGATGTGTATCAGCTGTGCAGGTTTATATGTATAAATGAGAAGCGGAACGGAAGTAAAAAATTGTCTCTGGTGACTCAGGCGTAAAGTATATATCTACTACACGCTCTTGCGCGCGCTTACACACACACGCGCGCACGCGACGAGCGAGAGAACAATTTTTTAAGCTCGGTCGTTCAAAAATCGTTCTCTATTGAAATTTATGCAATCGTACAAAAAAAAAGCTCCGAGTCATTTCTACGGTAGATCTTTTTTTTTCTTTCCAAGCGCGTAAATAAAAGTACCCATAATGCATTTATGAAACGCGCGCCGGGACAGTCGCGCGTACACTGACTTAGTGCGCATACGTGTGTGTGTGCACTTGGATTTTATGCGCTCGCGACTCGAATCTCGCCTGCACTCCGTACTGTATGTAATGTAATGTACGTGTGTATACGCGTAAGAACATAATTGATGGTTGTAAGTACACACGTATAGTCGTGTGTGAGAGAGCTGTATACGAGTGCAGCACAGCCTAGCTATACAGAGTCGAGACTGCAAAATGCCTAATGCCCGAGAACACGCGCAGGAATGGCAAAAAGAACGCCGCCGCCGAGCGAGTGTGAGTGAGACCCGAGACTCTGACTTATGCTTTCGTTGTTTGCGTGTATTCTTATATTTCTCTCTCTCTCTCTCCCCGCGAGCTGCGCACCACACAATATCGCCTATCGATCGGCGCAATTATATATACCGAGTATACAGTGAAGCTTTTTCTTCGGTCGCGGGCCCGGCGCAATGATATTTGTAACGCAACAATCTATTTTGTGAAGGGTTTCGAGCCAGCCTAGGCGCTGAGCGTGAAACGGTGTTTGAAAATGATGTAATCCTAATTTGTACAGGGCTGAAAGCTCAGCGCATAGGCTGGCTGGAAGCGGCTTGAATAAAAACAATTGCGGTGGAATGCGTTGCTTAGCAACGGGAGGTTGTTGTTGCCGGTCTGACGAAATTGTTCACTCTCCGTCTAGATATTGTACGAATCTGACGAAATAAATCTGTTCAAAAACCAAATCAGTT
>CACVKI010137894.1:0-28947 GCA_902732785.1 Trichogramma evanescens | reverse complement strand
ATCAATAGATGGCGTTACCGACTTATGAAAGTCTCGAGATTCATGAGAGAATGGCAACGATATATCTTTGAGTTGTTTCATTCATTTTTTCTAAATAATCGTAAGTATTGGTACTAAATAGGCTGTACATCACGGTAAATTTAAAATTTTAAAATTCCGATCACGGCGCTGGAAAGCTGAGAAAAAATCCTATCAAAAAAGTCAATAAAAAAAATTTTTTTTTTGTTGAGATTTTAGGTACCTTTCCCCCCTTAACACTTTAACGGCTGTATCTTAATGCGAAAATTTTTTTCTCAACAAAAAAAGACAACAGTTAATCTTTTCCCAGAAAGAAAATAACTCGACGTGGCGAGGAAACAAATCTCATTTATATAAAATGAAAAAACGTTGACCGGAATTTCCATAAAAAAAAAAAACTTCACGAACAGGTGATAATACAACAACACGAGTAATTTGAACTGTTGATGAATAATTTGCATACGTGCCGAGCGCGCGAGGGCCAAACGAAGCTTGTCGAATTAAAGAGGCCAAGCCTCGCCGCTCTTCCAGCAGTCCAATTATAGGAAACCTTTAGGAAAGATTACAGTGTATTAACATCGCGCCATCGAGTTTTCCTCTATTACTCGACTTTTCCGTTTATATTGACGAGAGAGGTAGGGAGAAAAAAAGGTAGAAAGAACGACTACGCCAGCAAAAAAGCATCCTAAGCCACCACATCCTTTGATCAGCGAAATCATCGAAGAATGTATAGGAACATTTCACTTGTCCCGGGTAGCTTTTACAGCCAGTCCTTTTGCCTATTCGGTTGACTGGATCGAAACTGGAGATGCTCAAAAACTCTTGACTATAGGTAACCTAATTCCAAATGGAATTTCACGCTGTACGTTTTTTTCTTTTTTTTTTACTTTCTACGTGCTGCAAGCTTACGTTAGCACATACACACAAAAGCATTTATCAAACGTTTTTGACTCGTGCATATAAGCCGACTTTCCGGGCTGTACACTGACAAAAAACGACGACGAAATCGTAGAAGTGTACTGCTCAAAACGCCATGGCAGGGCGTTAAAAAACTTATACGGTAAATAGAAAAAATAGTTAAAAGCTATGCAGTGTGTGTGTGCGTACATGTATATACCTCTGCACGGTAGCAGACAGAGGAAGGACAAAAAAAGCCATTTCAGGCGCGACAGTTTTCACTTTTTCTTTAAATTTTCGTTTATCGCGTTGATGCGATACAATGCGCGAGTTAAGCCATTGTTTTCTGGCGCTACTATACGCGTGTACGCTGATGCTAACTTTAAATCTGCATGGCTGCGATTTGAATGGTTTGTAGCTTTGATTAATAGGTAATTGTTTTTTCCTCGATATTTTTTTATAACTGTTGGCATAGTCTGCGTCCGCTATAAAATATACCATGAAAAAGAACCTCTTTCCCTCCATTCATACAACTTTCATTAATTCAAAAAATCTATTCGGATAGAAAATATTTTAATGTTGAATAAATGTTTGTTTGAAAATTTTTTCAAAAAAAAGAACTGAGAACTTTTTACAGAAAAAACGTGGATAATTATTAGTCATGCTGAATGAGATTCCTAAATGTCGGTTTCATTTCGCCTTAATTTATTACAGGACATTGAAATTCGAAAAGTTTGTAGCTATAGTATCTGCTAATATTCTCGTTGCGCGAGTCTCTCGTTATGTATATACTTGAAAACATACAATATTCGCCCTGCAACTTCATTAAAACTGCTTACAGCTGGTCTATACAAGTAGACCTTATTACTCTCGGGAAAAGTCAAGTAAACCTTTCCACTTTCTCTCTCTCTGCTCTCATTGCAGCTGCCTTGCTAAACAGTCGACTAATTTATTCCGTGGCATCCACGCGTGCAGCACAGCGCGGTCCGTTTAACTATTTACAAATAATGAATTCAAAGTCGACTAGCCTTAAGGGAAATCATTTCTTTTTTCTGACCCCACTGAGAGGAAAAGAGAGAGAAATAGAACGGCTATATAAGTCGTTTTTTCCTTTTTTCTTTTTGCGCATTCCTTCCTTTTCTTTTTTTTTCTTTCAACTTTCTTTTATACTACTTTGGAATCGTCCGCAATGTGGTTTAATTCCAACCTAATTTATGAATGATTTTTACGTCGACCGAGATGTAAAATAGCTCAATTCAATGATAATTCAAGCTTGTGGCTTATTTTACTTGGCAATAATACGAGCAGGACACTCGTCTATTCTCTATATTGCATCAAAATCCAGTCGAGATAACTGAAATTCCAAAGTTTCGTCTGCGCGAATATGCAATATGTTTCTCGCATGCGATAAGCCTAGTGAAGCGTATAGCGCTTCGAGGCACTTGATGCTATGCGCATCCACTCGAATAAACAAGCTTAACTAATACACTCTTTTATTATAAATATTTAAAAATGAAGATTATCAGTGAGCTGATGTTTTAATTCTACCTAGCCTTCAAGTAGTACATACGTGCGAGTGTATAATTTATCGATTTGCACAGGGTGCACGAAGCACAGCCAGAATCTCACTTTGACCACAAGCGTGTACGCGTAGGGCAATTTTGTCGAGTAATCACAATTACAATAATATATAATGGCCGAAACTTCGCTTCGAAAATGAAATGATTTTAAAATAAAGCTCATTTGTATTCGAAATATACGCGCGATGTTTCGCATCTCTCTTTCTGTGTGATCCAATGTAATTATCAACGTGTGAAAGCCTGTGAGCTTTTACGCAGGCAAAAACGTACGCGCTATAACGGCTGCACGCGATTCATCATTCGCACGCGCCAATGCAAAGCAAAGGTGCAGTAATTATTTGCGCGCACTTACCGGTGATAATATGTGTGTAAACACGGGTGATCATTATCGATGTAACCGCTCGCTCGAGTGTACGATAAAATTTCATGTCATTCAATTCGCCTTGATAACGACAATGACGAGGTCAAACATTTTTACTGCATTATGTTATTTTGAGGTCAAAAACCTTGTACGCGAGTACATGGGCTGCGTCACGTCAACGGTGGTGCAACCAAAAGATGGGTTATAAATTAAGCATGCACTCTTTGAGAGTGCATTGAAATTTTTTAGAATTTGATAATTACAAGTTAATATCCTCATAAATCCACAGAGATTCAAAGTTGGATTTTCATCAACTTGATCCATTAGAAGTTTTGTCATAACTACTTTTACAACTAGTTAGATTTAAGAAACATACGTGCAACATTTTTAAACCACTGTTAATATATTCGCAAAAAGCTTCCTTTCAAAATGTGATATTTCATAACTTTATGTATAAAATGATAATAAAATAAAGCATCGTCGAATTATTGATTCTGCAGCAAAAATTTGTGAGGAATTTTTGCTCAACTGCTCGCTATGACGCTCGGAGAGATTTTTGAAGATCTTTTTGCCGAACGATGAGATTAAGGATCGTAATAAATAAAATAACGAGTACTTTTTTATCAATATTTAATAGCAAAGTAATATTGAGCGATGATCAATACGTTCAAAAAGGTCACGAGGTATACATTTCTGATTAAATAAGACTTGTCCTATTTTGATTCTATTTCACAATCACCCACATAAGTAAAATATCCAAAACAACCATCTTTTTGAGGTCAAAGGTCTGAAGCGCACCCAAGCCTTAGAAAAGGAGACTCGAAAAGGACCCAAAATTCTAATAAAATTCAGACATTGCCGATACGATAGACAAGATGTCTCCTACGCTAACCAAAAACTTTTTTCGTCCGGTACTCGATTTTAGCAGAGAACCAGCCATATGCGGGTTGATACGAGTTTACGCACAGCCACAAGCGACTCATTAGATGTACACAAGCTGCAAAGCAGACCTCAAGATACTACTCAAGATGCGGTAACTGGTGCATTAGCAATTAGAGTGCACATGTATGTGTATAGTCGTCTGGCGACTCAATTCTGTGGCAGCCCTAGGATACAGGATTCAGCAGCTCCCAGAGATCGTATCGAGCTGCAAACTTGCCTTAGAGGTTTATAGTGTGTATGTGTGTGTGTGTGTGGCTCTGGCCGGGTCTTGAGCTATTAGCTCGTCACGCTCACGCCTCGGTTAATGTATTCATCGAGATAAGGATTTCCAACTCCTTCCGAGAGTGAAATCGATTCATCGCTGATTAATTGTACCTCTTTGTGCGCCGCACGTCGCGCTGGCTTCCTTTTTACGCGCTTTTATGCCGAGCATATAGTACCGTAACGAGCAAGAATAAAGCCCGAGCGACGAAGAATTCTATTACGAGTGCGCAAAAATTTGTCACATCCATCTCAAATGTCGTGAATTCATTAGCGTCATTATGCACACGGAATATATACATTCGTAATAGAAAAGTCAAATGTGTCAAGAGTTTCAGCAGCCATATTGACCCGTATATATTTTTGACCCTCTCTTACGCGCCGGGATGGAATAAAAATCGTCGAATTTTTTTGTCAACTTTACTCTAACCCCTGAAAGCGGGTATAAAGGTGTGTGTGTGCACGAGCATTTGCGTGTACACGAGCGCTCAGTTGTATATTCGTCAGTCACCAATATAAATCAACGAGCAGTGCCCGCGCAGGCGCCCGCCGAGAAACTCGCCGCAGTCTACTGTGAACGTGCATTTTTTCACACACGCGCGCGATGAACTCATTTTTTTCTTTTTTATTCATCTCGCTTTGGGCGAGAAACTGATAAGCCCGAAAAATTCGCTTCTTTTATCCGAGAGAAAGAAAAGAAAAAAAACTCGATTGGACTGGTTTTGCGCGCGAGATTATTGCGCGGCTATCGCCGAAAGTACGATGAATCAACGCGATGTTTACGAGACAGGGTGCAAAGTATTAACGTCACTGTTACATAAAAAGCCAATATCAGCATATTCCGCTGCCGGCCTTCCTTTTTCCGAGCGATAAACTTGGAAAAACCGCAGGCTGAATCTCGTCGTATAAAGGGATAATCTAAGCTCAGCCTTCATTGCCCTCGACACAGGCCTCGACTTTTTTTGTTCTCTAATGCGATTAACTTTATTCTCCATCGTCTTGGCTTTCCCTTCGTCATCGTTAAAATATTCTCTGGTGCGTGGCTCTCAAGGCCTGCGCTGGCACTGCATTGGCGCGATATATTCAATGTATACAGGATCACCCCAAAGAGGAAAAAATGAAATCTCGCTAGAATGCCACGTATACGTCGTCGCGAGCTAAAAAAAAGCGAAGAAGAGCTACCATTTTTTCCCTACATCGCTGATTTTTTCCGTTGCTTCGACAGCGGCAGCGACTACAACAGCAGCAGCAGCGCAGTTCTAATGGCCTCGGTGCATCCAAGCTAAAACAGTAGCGAACGCGCGCGCGCGTATATGCGAATGCCTATTTGAAGAAACGTACGATTTTTCTGCTCTTGCCCAAATGCCGCAACTTGTGCTCTCCGAGGCAGATATCTTTTATCTGCGTTTTTCTTGAATACGTGCGCATACATTACCGAGCGGCTTTTATGACTGCGCATGTATACGCAAAACTTTTATTATTGAGATGAAGATTAGCTTATGCGCAAAGCTTTTTCGTTGTCTCCTTTCTTTCTCTCTCGCAGAATCCATTATGCGTGTGTACTTTTTTTTGTTCTATTCTTCGAGTGTCATAGGTATATGTACGGCGTAACCGTTGTAATAACGAGGCTACATCAAAATCGTAATCTCGATGACCCTCTCAAAAGCTTATATATACGACATATATGCGAGCTCGACATCAAACGATATATTATTAGGACGGGAGAAAGACATCGGAGGAAATTAATACAAACGCCCGAGAGGATCTTTCATCATCGTCGTCAGCGACGAGCACAGAGCGAGAGAGGAGAGAGAGAGTCTCGTTATCAGCATGGTTTTCCTGGAGTAACAGCCTTATATCTCGCTGCTCCGCTGGAGTTTCTTCATTTCCTGCATCTGCCAATGTCAGTATACGAGTCCGAGCTTTTTCCATTCCCCACGTACACGAAAGTCGACGCTGGCGCAACAGCTCCGAGTAAAAATGGATGGAAATCGAAAGATAACGCTATGGATGTACCGAGTTTTTTTCCTTTGCCGAGCTTCTATGCTCTCCGATGCGCAAATTTACATATACACACCTAATACAAGATTGAATTTCACTTGGTTGAACTTCAAGTGTTGTATTCTTTGATGTATTATATGCGCGCGAGTATCGCGTACCACAAAGGATCCTCTACCCATCAAACTACGATGTCGATGTAATTATCCTGTTAACGTTTCTGCGGAGAGTAGTCGAGTGCGTCGGAGTGTATGTGCGTTACTGTAGAAATACTCGCGCAGGTGTCCATTGACGAGCTCGCAGTGGTATGCGCTGAAGATGCTTCAACTCTCTGGCGGCCGATGTACTTGGACGCGGCCTCGGTAGGGGGGTCAAGATCTTGGCTACCTCGTTTCAAGGATAATTTAATATTGCTGCGGACCTTTGAAAATATTTCATTTTTCCCTTCTTTTTTCATTTTTATCGTTTCGGTACCGGCGCTTGCATGACCAAACTTTCGGTCGCTGAGCATTTCTCAATCGCAATATCGAGTTGCTATTGATTTTATCTATTGTACTCGCCTGTAGGCGCTTTATCGAAAGTTCGAAAAATGATAACTATTCTCGTCGTCGAAATCCATGCAACATCTGTTACCTTTGGGCGAGCAAAAAAGCATCAGCAACGGCGGCATCAGCGCCAATGTCTAGTTCTACACTTACACACAGACAATATTCGAGTAAATACAGCCTCCCCCCACCGGGCCGTAGCAGCGGTGGCGTCGTAGCATCCCCTTGAGCATTGCAGTAGGGAAACTTTGCCATGGCCCAGTTAATCCTCCCTCTCTTACTCTCGCGCTTGCTCTACGTAAAGTTACACCAAGTCTGCATGCATAAACGGAGAGGCTCGACACGGCGGCGTAGTTATAGTAGGCAGCGGTGGCACCCCTAGTAGTAGTATATACTTTTCTCCGCGTGCATTCGCGTACGTATCGACCGGTCGAAGGGGCCGAATATATCAACTTGACCGAGGGATGCGCGCCTGTTTATATCCATATACGGAGGGGTTGCGTATTTTTTGGTGCGTGCGTACACGCGATAGCTGCGAAATCGTTGTCCATTCGGCCAAATGAATTAAATGTTTTTCAGCGTTGCGTTCGGCAAAAAGAACGAAGATGGCTGAAAAATCGTTTCTCACAAATGTGCAAAATTTATGGCTCCGAGAGAGCTGCCCGTGCGCCTAATACTTTCAGGGGTGGCGAGGGATGGGGAGGGCGAAAATTCAATCATCCACTTTGGCAATCGAGAGTAAAGGCAACATAACTCGGACGGGAGCTGCGCAGCTACCAACTACGGGTCAATTGATACATAACTCTGAAAGCGAAATTAACCTCGTAAAATCGAGTCTCTCTTGCGCCGGTATTAAGTAAGAGGTGAGTATCTATGGGTCTACGGCGCAGGCGAGATTTACGCGTGTTCAAACTCCTTCGTCTCTTGGGCAAGTTACAAGCAAAGACGTTCATGGAGCGTCATAATTAAAGTGACCCGAGGAACACTGCTAGACTAATCCTCCTGAAATGCTCGATGATTTAATGTTTACCGTTGTCGTCCGCATGTGTGCGTTACGCGCAAATAATACGCGCATATACACGGCGTACTATACCTACACGTGTATACTCGACAGCCGAGACATCGCAGGTCAAGAGGGTTTCTCTGTCCGAGCTTTTTTCGCTTTTCCTCTCTCTCTCTCTCTCTCTCTCTCCCTCTTTCTGTAGACGGATTCTCATCGAGGTCGAGAGCAGAGAGGATGGAATCCGGCACGACGACCTTTGACTTAAATGCTGCTACTCCTTGAAACTAACGACTACCGTCGCTCGGCTACCGTCGCCGCCGCCGACGTCAACTATAACATTGCCTCTTTTTCATATATATGCACAACTTTTGTAAGCGAGGATCGGCTTTTTTTCCTACTCTCTATGTACGTGTATATCGCCGCTCGTTCTTTCTCGCACAGCTGCTATTATGAACGATTGTGGGACGAAAAAAAATTCTTTTTTCTCTCAATACCAAATCGGGAGCGAGCTTTTTTCCGATTCACGAATTCGAGCTCACGATCGCTTGCCAGTCAATTGCGCGAACAAAATTATACATATTTGCGATTTTTACTTTGCTTAAAAATTAAAAATTCATCGTAATCTCAAGCGTACATGAACAAACTGGATCATCTTGGTGCATGCGCTGGGTAAACAGAAAATTGATAAGATATCTCATCGCCCTCGGCAAATATCATATATTAAAACAAAAGATTTTATTGTCTAGAAATGATTATTTATTCTTTCCTCAGTGAAAAAATAACTCATTAATTTCATCAATCAATTCGATTCAATCAATTATCTTTTCATTGGCAATATGAAATTAAACGTTTTAATTGTTATTGCCGGCCAGAATACTGTAGCGTGTAATTCAAAATAAACATATAATAATCTTTGCAAATTTTCGTTAATTAAACAATCTGAATCGCATATAAGGCTTTATAGAATGTGCGGAGAATTTTTTTCTGCCTATACACAAGTGCATCGCGAGGGATGAATGAAGTGTTTCAGTCATGCATAAAATCGAAAAAAAAGCCTCAGTGCTCAGTTGACGCGTGCCGCAATCAAGTAATAATCCCACCCTTCAATGAACTGAAAGCACACATCCATACACGCACAAAGGGTCGTCTGTGTTACCGTATCTTATATATCTGTTTCGCTTTTTTTCATCCTCTCTTTTTTCCTCTCTCTCTCTCTCTCTCTCCCTCTCTTTCACTATGTGCACCCGATGCAAACACATAAAAAAAGGGAGTTCCGTTTTCTCCGTGCAACTCGCGTAGATACAGATATACTGGCGTGCAAAGTGCAGTAGTTATTCCTCGCGAAAGCAGAAATCGATCAGCCGGTGTCTCGTGTAATTCGATGGAATATGCCTCGTGCGGTAAATTTCGCCTTTTCACAAATTACGAAGAGAACAGAATTGCATGTTTGAAATAATATCGACTCGTTAAGTTTGTTTTCCTCACTCTAATTTAGATAAACTTTGATCTCACAAGCTGTGTGTACGTTGCATGCGGCATATATGGCTGGCAGCATGTTCATATAACTGCGTGCGTTATCGCGTTTCTCGCTTGGTGCACGCTTTGTCGGCCTAACAATAATAATGGGATACTTTTACATGAATTACTCACTCGCGCTAGACAAGCGTCGATGTTTTCTTGAGCTACATTCGCTATGTTTTTTGACATGTAGCCGTGTTGAATCACAACACGATCGTGTGCTGGTCCGAGATATCGGCTTGCAATTTCGTAAGCATCTGTCCGCGCAAGCACACGTGCTCATGTTGAAATTTTAAAGCTCGCATGCATGCACCTATTTTTAAACACTCGAGGCACGGTGAGAGAAGCAGCGTGTGTGTGTGTGTGTGTGTGAGAGACCGAGTGCGTGCTCGCGCATAGCATATATATTTTGTAATTTCTTTGACCTACATTGGTCATCGTCTATAAATATATATGCGCAAGTAATCGACTTACCGTTTGCTGGTGTGCGTGTGTGTGACTAAGTGTCCGATCTTTGGCATTCCCTTAGTGCCTAATTGTAACGTTGAGTTTGATGAAGTTTTACTATCACTACATTATAAGATACAGGTCGTTGTCTCCTTATCATAAGTATTGTTCACTTAAACATCTATGCACTTGGATTATCATGAAAAACTTAAAATAAAACAAAATAAAGGTAATTTGAAAAATCGATGCGATTAACGGCGATTGTCTCGCTGTTTGTACTGGTCGTAGTAATTGCTCTGCTGATTGAACTGCTTCTGCATTTGCCACGTGTTGTTGCTGCTGCCTTGGGCATTGTTGTTGTATTTACCCGATGACCAAGACGAACCACCACCGTAAGCCGCACAATTCTCGTTCCAACAGCTCTGACGTTTATGATATGTGGCGTGTTTATACTGCTCGCAGTGGCTGCACAATCTTTGAGAATACATGTTGCTGCTCGTTGGACGAAAAATAAAATTTACAACAAAATTGCGGAGAAAAGTTTTGTTGCTCGCTCGAAGCACATGTGTGTTATCGCAAGCAGGCGAACGCGCAAAGACAGCCGAGGCGAGCGATGTAACACGACGACGGTATAATATGCGATCGACTCGGGGGTTCGAGCAGAACTAAGAGGAGCATGCTCAACCACCCACAAGTATATACTTGTAAGCCGCCCTCCGGCTCCGATGTACACGCAGAGAATATTCGGACGGACAGGCGCATGCGGAATGAACGCGCCACGAGCCAGCCGCGCATACACCTATTCCTCCACAGCAGCTCGCCACCGCCGCCGCCTGCAAGCTCGGCGCAGCCGCCGTACGGACGCGCTTGTATTTCGCGCGATTGCGAGCGACGACGCAGCCCGTTAGATTCAAGGTTCGCGCGTATGTTGACGACATGTGTACGCGCCGGCTGCCGTTTTCTTTCCCGTTTTCTACGTCTTTTTCTCTCTCTCTCTCTCTCTGTCTCTCGACCAATTACTTAATGACGTTTTCCGTGTTACTAGAGTCGGGGATCGAAATTTGCTAATGCTTGGACGTCGCTTTCACCATCGCTTGGGGGGCTTCTCGTGTTTTATGTGTGTCAAGGTTTCTGATAAATAGGCCATAAAAATTGATTTGCTCAAAAAAAGTCTGCTTTCGATAAAACATACACAAGATCGTACTCAAGTCGAAAAGATATTCCCCGGCTTTTAATGCAGAAAATAGCGCGACACGCTCGCTTGCGTCTTTATCTGGCTCGAACGCAAACAAACTGAAAGTACGTAATCGCAAGAGCGATCGTTATGGGCATTACATCACATCATTTATATTTGATAAACGTTTAACGCATGTATTTAACATTTTACGAACAAAAGAACCGATGATTTGTCTCTCTGTACCAGAGTAGATCCATGGAAAAAAGTGCACTGCTAACGATGTCAAAAATCAACGTCCATCGATCGTCGAAATGGAAGGTTTAATTGCTTGTTCTCTGTAGCTGCAACTGCCGCTGTCGGTGGGATGTATATAAAGGATCAGCAATTTAACATTTTGGATCGAGAGAAATAAAAGTGCGTTGCTCCGGTTTTTCAGCCTTTCTTTTGTTTAGCGACGATTTGAATTAAGCGCAATATAAAGATAATCAACAAGACGATGCTCTCATCTTTATCAGTTGTGAGTTGACCTTTGAGCGATGCGAAAATAAGCTTGGCTATTCATTAAACATATACAATCATTTATTCATTCGCGAGATAATGAATCAGCGTTACGATAAGGTACAAGCTAAAAAAATGTACCGCAATCTGAGAAGAGACCGAACGTAACGCATTGGCTTTAGCGCATTCGTATAGACTACATGCCGCAATCAGCTAACTGAGCACTTATATGTCAGATACGTAAGCTATGATACTCGATCATTCGAGTTTACGTGCTTTTCACGCAAACAGGCCAATCTTTTTATAATTCGCAAAATTAATAGCGAGTTTTCAGCCAATCGGGTGACCCTCGAATGATTTGAAAAAAATATCATGTCTATAATACGTTTCGTCACGCGTCTTATAGGTGCAACTGGCATGTGGCATTGGAGTCTTGCAAGCACACACAGTTGAATACTGCCACTGGCTATATATTATGCGGCCGTCTAATTTCCCGAGGCGAAAGTTCAGCAGCAACTATTCCCATTAGACGGTACTTGGAGCTTTTTGCTGCTACGCGCGTACATACACGCGCCGCGCCGCTTCGAGAACTCGTCCTCTCTATGACTGCGCCCATTGCCTCTGTGTGTTGCACTGCGTGTGATTGTGCGGCAAAACTTTGAACATTATTCGATGGACGCTTATACCCTGCGAACGAAGCTGAATTAATTCTTTGATGAAGTGTCGCCGATATAAAGGCGTCGCGGGCGCCCGCGCGCCTTCGTTAATCAAGCTTTTTCCGTAGCGCACCAAAGCTCGAAAATGAAAAGTGTCTCTGAGCCAAGAAAAACAAGAAAAATATATCTGAGCGATGTTACACGTGTTTTCCAATTGTAAGCTCGGCAGTGAACGCTCTGTGTTGACTCAAGCTACATACCGAAACTTTGACAATCGAATCGATCGTACGGGGAGAAAATGTATTAATTTTTCATCGTCACCCGCGGTGTAATTTTTACAAAAGCTGGCACATTATTCGCAGCAACGCAAGCGAGAGAAAATTTTTTACATCACATCGGCGTTTTTCGTTCGTAAATAGAACGGAAAATCGTTGCTATGTATCCATGTCGTGTGTGGATAAAGGGCGCGACGTGAGAGAAAAGAGACAAAGAGGGAAAAAAGGAAAGAAAAAATACGATTTCCACTGCTGTTTTTGTCTTCCATGAAAAACGAATGTCTATATTTTAATTGTAACAGGAAGCATGGAAAATTATGGTACATTCTTATTTTCTAATTAAATGCAATATCAATAACTAGCTTTAAATGTGAAAATTATGAGAGATACGTTCGTAAAGCTCGCATAAATAGACGAATGATTGGATTTATTTTTCGACGAATCAGCAAACATTTGTTCGCACAAAACCACAATATTTCGCCAAAAAACAATACCGTCCCATCAAAAGTGAATTTATCTCTCTCCCTCTCAAACTGCCTCGAACACATATAGACACGCGAGCCTGCACGCACGCACACATTTATGATAGACCAAAAATCCATACTGAAGGCTCATGTAGTCGATAACGACTCGTGTACACGCGGTAAAAGCGCGTAGCCGTAACAATCAAAACTGAACTTTTTGCGTTATCTATCGTACTGTATAGCTGCATATGGGCACGCGTACACGTTCCGAGCCAGAATAATGGTGGAAAAATATTTGCGCACTGCGGCCAGGCAATTTCGCCTAAAACCAGTTTGACGCACGTCCTACGAGTGTTGCACATGTGAGGGTGTAGGATCCGATCGCACTGTAATCTTTACTGGGTCTTTAAATGCTTTCGTTGCAACGTGCCAAAGAGTCGACGGATCTTTGTCGCAGCCATAGAGATCAGCCAAAGTATGATAACGAGTAAAGATACGAGAAAAGCGAGGACGTCGAGCAAAAAGTACTGGTGAAAGTAGAGATCACGGCTCGGCGTATGCATCAGCGAATCGATCGTCTGTCTGTGACGAGCCACGTATTCCACCCAAAATGCAGCCTCTTCTCGCGCTGTCATAGGTCGATCTCGAAATGCTTGAGATAGTATTTTTGCCGTATCGGAGTACCTGCGAATCCATAAAGACAATCAAAATTATCTAGGCTCGTTACATCTATTAAAGAACTTACTTTTTCTTAAAAAGTACTTCACGAATGGTGAGATTGAGTGAGTCGTAATTTATGTCATAGTACTGCAGTACCAGTCCCAAGCCTTTTTCTTGTGAGATCATTGCATTCGACTCCTGGTCGCCAAACATAGGAATCATTACCATAGGAATACCGGCATGGATGGCTTCAATGATTCCCAACATTCCTGCGTGTCCGATAAACAGCTTCACATTTGGGTGATCTGCATTGGAAATAAAAAAGAATTATTTTTAAGGAATTTTTAAAAATAAATCTATGATGCTAACGTAAAATATCGTTTTGTGGCGCCCATTCGATTAGCTTGACATTCTGAGGCAGAACTATTTCCATTTCCCTGTTATCCCATCTCAACAGTACCTTGACAGGATGCAGCTCCGCGAAAACCCGCAAAAATGCATCTCTCTTGTCTCTATCCATCGTCGAGGGTTTAATCATTGAACCGAGATTCATATAAACAACTCCGTACTCGCCGCTCATCCAACTTTCCAAGTCCTGCAAAAAAGAGAAGTAAGCGAATTTGAATCAGTAGGAGGGAAAAGTAATGCGGTTTCGAACTGTGCTCGGCTGCCAATTATCCACACGGAGGGGTCTTTTAATTTTCTCGTGCGAATAAAAAAGTCCACGCGCTCGCTCTGTATCTCTTTATCGGGGGAAAAGCAATCTTGAAGAAAGAAAAGTTCAATTTACTTTTCGATTTTTTCCTCTTTTCGCTTCTTCTCGTAAACCACACGATTAGAGATAAAGAGATAGCGAGCGCTCGCAAGCGAATAGATCCTTTATTTTTCCCATGCGAAATCTTTGAAATATCGTCGTATTTATACGAACCTCGGACAAGGGTCTCGCGTCTTTTAGATGTAGACCGGCGATCTCCTTGACGTTGGGCAGCGTCGGTTTTGCATACTGCGACACGAAATGTGAATTGATCAAAAACAGACTCGCTCGGGCGGCTGTGCTCTGCAGCGGGGACATGGCTTCGCCAAAGTATTGTCTGGCCAATCGTTCGCCCTTTGCGTTATATATTTGATAAAGGGCATTGTACAAGACGAAGTCGAGAGTATTGGCGAGCCGTTGAGCGAAGCTCATGCGCGTCGGAAGGCCCGAGGTCGTTCCTGGCACGTAACTCGGATTGTGAGGACTAGCGGTGCGAGCCGACAGCCACGCGGCCATCGCCGAGGTACGTACCAGCACCAGCGGAGCTTGGAATTTTTCCGCGAACGGCACGAAGCAGTCCGTATGGAACATCTCGCTTATCACGAGATCGTACTGGTCCGTCGACTTCAAGAGATTCTGAATGTGCGGATGCAAGAGACCTCGACGACATACTTGCTCCAAACCAAGTTCGAAAAAACCTTATGTAAAAGTAGCTCGTTAATGTAATTGGAAAAATGTCGGCTCTAGGACAAACTTACCTACCATCTTGACGAGTTGATAAGATTCCTTCACACTGTTTAAATCGATTACGTTGATTCCTTTCGACGATTTCGAGCCAATATAAAAGTCATGATAATTTGCCAGAGATTCCTTCTTGGGAAAATGACTATATACGGATAAATTGTGACCCCTGCGGGCCAATTCGTTCAAGAGTGGTTCAACAACGTCGAAGTGACTCTTTCCCGCGTATGGAAACAGCGCCAAAATATTAAAATGATCACTGGCGACACTCACACACGTCTCGATAAAAAGAACGAGACAAAAAATTATCATCTGAAAGCCGAAACAATTCATTTCTGCACTCGTAAATAATCTTTAAACCTCTGAGAAAATGTTTGCTTTTTAAAATTTAAGTTATTCGTATTTGATACACAAAGCTCACAAGTAAGCACAATATAGATTTGATCGATGAAAGATGAACAACGTGCCGCACGTCGTATCGATAATACGTTGATTATCTCGAGCTATCTGAAGATATTGCACTCGCGACTTGTAAATGTCGAAGCAAGTTTTAAAATGAGACTGACCGTCGATCAAGAAAAGAAAAATATGACAAGTTGCGCTTTTATACAATGCTTCGGCTACAAGCGTCTATTAAATGTTCTATAGCAGCAGTAAGATAATAATTGTTCCATACATGCGAAGGTTACACGGAAGCGAACAATGATTTTGTCATCGATTTTCGTGATCGAGTATTATAATGCTTCTACACGATATTCTAGAACGTCGATAATTGCCTCGAAGCAGAGACTGAATAGATCCAGTATAGGCCTCGTTTAATATAATACATACCGACTTTGTCGCGAACATCAGGAGAAATTTATAGTTAAAATTCGACACTATGCATAATATGGGCGCAGTTTACACCGAGCGGATGTTACAATATAATGTTTCTCCTGTTAATTACTTTACAATCAGGAAAATATTCAAGTTACTTATTCTGCTTCTGCTGCCACTGTTGCCCTTCTTCAATAATCTCGAAGATTTTGTTCTACGCAAAATACGTATTCAATACTTCACAAATGAGCGTTTACGCAATAGTCAGAAACCATCTGTTAATCTTGAAAAAAAATCTATTTGATCATTCTAATTCTATTCAAATAATCTTGGGTTAAATCATGAATAATAAAACACTATTTTATTGAAAAACTTGAAGCGTTTCATTCAAGGTTATGACTGTAAATTTTTCGATCTGAATATTACGACACGTAAACGCATTTTAAAAAAAACATCAATTTTAAAAAATACAATGGAAGAAAAAGAAAAATACTTTCCGAAAATTGAATAATTTTTTTTATTTTCAGACCCCTTTGAGCCCTTAATATTATTACTCATATAGTTAGCTATAACATTTACCCTGAACATACCCCTCTATGTTACCAACTAGTAGGATCGATCTTAATAAAGTTCAACCGTATGCGCATTCATTAGAAGCAGTTTCGCATCTTCGTTAAGGTAAAATCGCTGGATTTGACTGAATCAATTTATTTTAAGAAAATGAATAAACGGAATAAAGAATATTCAACTTTTACTTAAAATTGCAGTGAACTATTTACATTTTTTTAAAAAGCTCGTTGAAATGTAGATCCTCAATTTGATCAAACTTTCAAATTTTATTGGTGTCTTATTTTCTCCCTCCTTCTTTCTCTATCTCTTTCTCCTTTTTCCTAGATTTTCAGGACATATTTATCGGTTTCTTTTCTTGACTCTATCTGAAAAGGGAAAAATCTATTCACATGTATGCTTAAAACATCTTTCAGCTCGCTCTGTGAAGCACCTTAAAGATTTACAGCATAGCAATTCTCATTAAATTTATAACGAAAATCTATGCAGATTCAATGCGAATTTACATTTTTTAAGATATTCTCTCCGAGATTTGTTGTTACGATCGCCGTTCAAAACATTAAGTTCTTAAAATTTATATAAACGACGAATCGAGTAATATTCATGTAAGCATACTCGTCGGAATAAGCAAAGCTTCAGTCTCTATTATTTAGATTATGGCTGCAGGGAAGCAATAATAATACGAAACGTTGCCCTCTATGCTGTGTCTAGAAATCCTTTTGCGCATATATACACATATGTAAGATAGGCAAGTCTAAAATTACCCCTGCACGCACTTAAATGGCAATTGCATTGGGTTAGCGTGTACCCCTAAATGCAATGTTAATGCGAACACGCTAGAGCCATATAGCTGTATTACTCTCGTATCTGGTTGCGATGGTCACCGAGTTACGTGTTCGCTCGTGCAATACCTATTGTTTCTTTGCTTGCTCCTTATCACATTGAAAAATTACCCTTTTATAATAAGTTTTATTTGTTGATCCATTTTTATACAAACTTTTCTTGTTTTTAAGAAAAATTGTTTGTAACTCCTTGCATCTCGGGAGAAATATATCATGAATTTGATCATTTTGTCACTTAAATAATAAATTAGCTCACAACATTTAACAGAGAATACTGATCGAGATGATCTTTATTTGAAAAGTAATTTTTAACTTGCTCTCTGAAAGAAAATTGGCGGTAGGCTCGTGAGATTTACACTTGTAAAAAGTGAAAAAAAATTCAGTTCAATAGTTTGGCAAAATTAAGATCAAAATTGTATTCATACTTATTTATGTACTTCACTAATTGACGATTTGGAACAATAAAGCGAATTAATTTAAATTTTTGGTGATTTATCAAGTGATAACAGATTTGAGAGAGATGTACATGTTGCACGAATCACACAAATATAACTTCTACGTCCGCTAAAAAGGACGTCGTCCTCGCCCCTCTTTACTATTATAAGGCTAGTCACGTCTTTTGGTCATGCACTTCGATGTATCTTTTGCTTTTGTCGTTTTGGCTCTGCTGGGCTAAGGAATTATGCGTGCATGGCAGCACGTTTTAACGGCTTAGCACATTTTCTATCGTATATATAACAATGAGTGTCAGGTTTTGTAGAAAATCCAATTGAAGAATCGAAATCAAGAAAGTTTGATTCTTGAAAATAGTAAACAGTTAAATTAAACAGTTTAAAAATTACAGTACTTTTCTCCGAGAATCTCGGACTCGTTATTTTTAAAATTTTTTTCTAAATTGTTATTTTATTTAAATAATTATCTCTAAGTTACTCTTGACTTGGCTTTGGTTTTGTTAAACATTTTTGGCAGTTTACATTAATTCATAAATCACTATTACATCATTTTTCAACTTTTTTCATACTGCAACGAAAAATAATTTTCATTAAATTTTCATTGAAATTGCATGCGTATACAATTTATTTTATACTGGAGTAGAATAAAAGAAGTAATACTGATATTTGAATTTTCAATGAAGATTTCTTGTAAAAGTATATTATTATAATCATGTGTATGTGTAATTTTCCCTATCTCTATGATACAATTAAATCTGAGAAGCACGATAATTCAAGGGTTCTCATGATATTCTTTTCGTGAAAGTAACATGGTTTTTGAAATGCAGTTAAAAGTATATTAAATAAAATTCATTTGTCACTATTTTGTATTTTAATAACTAATAAATACATTAAAACTGCATTAAAATTAAACTGCTTCTAATGTGAAGAAATAATACTTCTACAGGGTCAATCAATTGAATGGTAAGCAATAAAGTATTTGCTAGCCTACAGTCGTGATGACCAAGTTTTTTTATTAAAGGAATTAAAGGATACCATTTTGAGTATTCTGCTGAAAAAGCTGAGTTTCTCGGAGAAAATTTGAAAATTAAGACAATAGTTCTGATAAACGGGCAAATTAGAATCAAAAATTTGGATACTTGACGTTTTCAACCTAGATACGCATAAATATTATAAAGCCGGAGGTCAGGTCATTATTATGCGTCAATTCATCTAGCCACGCGCAAGTCTGCACGGGTAAGTTCATACGGACGGTTTTAAAGAGCGATAAATGCGGCATCATCCAGGAGTGAGGATATTCACGCTATAAATAAAAGCCTATGTGCAGCGTTAGGAGTCCTGAGTATGAGCATGCATAATGCATGATAGTCAAGCGAGTGGTAAGGAGCGAAAGAGAGAGAGATACTCTTGGGAGTTTCGAGCTGCAGGATACAATATATAACCGTCTTTGCTTTATACATACATATACGTATTTCCATGCTATTGTACGGGGCAGAAATAATATTGGCCCGAGAGATAGATTTTTAAAAGACGTTTTTACATCGACTTTTTAATATTTATTTTCAAAAGAAAGTATCGTTATATCTACATCAGCTCAAAGTTCAAAAAATCTAAATCCAACTATATTTTCACTCGATAGAAAGGAAAGTTACGTGGAGAACTCTAAGAAAGAAAAAGAAAGAAAGAAAGTGAAAGAGCTGGTGGAGGTGTGTCACTATATGATTTTATGTTTCGATTAGTTAGATGGGCCTTTGGTATGCATCCACATTTCCAAAAGAGAACAAGTTAAAACTAAAACGCAAACATGTTTTTAAATTTTAATTTTAATTCTAATTTTAATTTTAATTTTAGTTTTAATTTAAGGATCAACATATACGAAAAAGTAATATGCCAGAAAATTACTGAAAAATTAAAAATTGTAATAAGTCCACCATTTTGTTTCTTAAATCAATTGTTAATCTTTTTAAATTTTAATCAGCTACGTAGAAATTAACTGTCTGCTATTGCATGTTTTGAGGAAAAATACTAAAAAATCATAATAAAATATTTTTGAATACATTTTTTATCCTTTGAAAATATATATAATATTGAAAATATACATATAATAAACGAGCCGAGAAAAAAATAATGAAAATAGCTTTAATTTTTTTTAACCGATAATAGTCCTTTAATTAATACATTTTTTATTTTTCATTTCATTCACATCATTCGCATGTAAAAAAGTAATCACATATAAAAAAGTAATGAACCTAAAAATGAAGCATTCAAAAAATATTTCTGATTCATAGACTAAATTTTGACTCGGCCTCTAATGGAAAATTGCAACCTTACTAGTGACAACTAATAGATGATTTAACACGTAACAAGTAAGTTCTTGGCAGTAGTAAAATACAAACAATTAGATTCAATTTTATGTATTTTATTGCAAAACCTTATTTCAGATTTTTAATTCAGCTCTTTGTGCTATAATAATATAAATCCTAAATTCTGTTATTAATTACGTACATAATATCTATTAGATATAATTTGCGATGTTACATATATTTCAAAATTTAATTTAATCATAATAATTCATAATTTTATTTACAATATGATCCATAATGAATATTTACAATTTTAAATTACTAGTATAAAATCTATTATTTATACATTAAAATAGGTTGTTAATCAAAAATGATAATTTTTGCAGAAAATTCTTACATTAACTAGATTTAACTAGAACTGTCGAGTTGGATTTTGTAGATATGGACTCGATGTCCATTTTAACCGGTGTAATCATAGCTTTCAAAATCGTAGTAGTCGGTTTTGGTAGCTAAAAATTATAAAACGAAAAATCAGTATTGAATGGTTACATTATTTGTTGCAATACATTTCAAGCTATCTTACCTCTTCAGTCTCAACTTCTTGAAGGATATCATCCAAGCAAGCGACAAAGTGATTGGCGTTATCAATACTAAAAACCATTGGAGGCTTGAGCTTCAAAATATTGTAATCCGGACCCTCAGAACTAACGATGATTTTCTCTTCTTTCATTCGATAAACGACATGTTTAGCCTCTGCTGTTGCTGGACTGCGGGATTTGCGATCCAAAACTAACTCGATGCCAATGAACAAGCCTACACCTCGAACATCTCCGATTATTGGTCGACGTTTGGCCAACTTTTTCAATTCAGAAAGCAGATGGTCTCCAACTTTTCGGGCATGTTCTTGAAGATTTTCTCGTTCAATCACTTCCATAACAGCATTGGCGATAGCGCACGAAACTGGATTTCCTCCGTACTACAAATAAATTAAAAATTAGATTTCAGAAAACAAGAAGAGAAGTCAAGAGAGGAATTTTTTTCAATCGACCTACCGTATTGAAGTATTCAACTCCAGTACTAGCAAATGCACGAGCGATTTCCGGAGTTGTGATAACAGCCGCGACCGGATGTCCATTACCCATGGGTTTGCCGCAGGTGACTATATCAGGAACGACGTCCTCGCCGTACAGCTGAAAAGCCCACATGTGACTGCCGACGCGACCGAAACCCACTTGCACTTCGTCGGCGATGCAGACTCCACCAGCTTCACGGATGTGCTTATAAACATTGCTGAAGTAATTCTTAGGTGGCAAAATCTGTCCACCGACGGAGATAAGGCTCTCCGCGATGAAGGCGCAAACACCCCGACCTTTAGATTTGATATCTTCGCAGATGGCCTTCACATCGTCGGCGTATTTCTCACCAAGATCTTCATTAGGGTAAATATCATCACGATATTTACCGCGGTAAACATCGGGGCAGGGTGCCTATAGATTTATCATAGAAATATTAGTACTTTTTTATAATTGTAGTAATCAATAATTCACTTTTTGAATAAACCTTCAATTGAATGCAGATTTAATGTAAAATCAAACATAAAAATTAGAGTAACCGATACTGAGATTTATTTTAGTAACTTTTGCACGAAATCTTTATTGAAAGTTTATGTATCGGTAATGATTTTTTTACTTACTATATTTACTATAAATTACTTTTAAATAAAAAATGAACCTGATGAATAAAAAATACCCAAATTGAACACGACTCATTGTTTATATTTTTATTGAAAATTAACATTTTACAACTAATTTATTTTTGACCTTATAACTTCTCGAAAATGTATATAAATTAAATCATAAGTAAACCCACCGTTAGATGAAGAGTACCTTTAATTTTGACAACTTTTTCATTCAAGTTTTATTAATTATAAGGCTTACTAAATTGAATTATTTTACGCGTGGAAAAAAAATGTTCTCTACTTTTACATTAATTTCGATGTAAATATTTTAATGTCTAGAGACAAGGTTTACTCACCACGTGTACGTGTTCCTTCTTTCCACTTTCTAAATGTGTGAACTTGTAGGGTGATATGTCAATGATCGAGGTCAAATGGCCGTGATAAGCACTGAAATAGCAAAATAAATAAGAAAATTAATTCATGCATTGTTGGGATTAAAATTTTAGGAAATTTTTCTATACAAAATAGGGTCTAGTTAGATCCGCTGAAAAAATAGGTACTCGCACAAAAGAAATAGAAAGCTTAAATTAAAATAATTTTCAATGGCTACGCTAAAAGATAATGAAATATCAATCTGTAAAATAATTCTTCAAAAAGTCAATGTGAGCATAAAATTAGTACCAAGTAAAAGGGTCTGCAATATAAATAAAATATAATCATTAATTAATGCGTATGATTTTTTCACATTTGTAGACATTTCACAATTACTGAAACTAGTGAAAATTTTTAATTTTGTATTTGAAAAATAATTTTGTAATAAATGTATAGTACTATATAGTTCTACAGATATGAGAAAAGCAAAAAAAATCTTGAGTATGAAACCTAAATATCTTCGCTTGAACCATCTAGGCCTGTAATAATATAATTTTAAATTGAAAAATTACTCATTGTCTTGAAAAATATTCTAACTGAAATTTCTGACAAAACAGGGCATTAACGAAAATATTTATAATTTCACTCGTCATCAAACTCGTTATACAAACAACAATAGGCATATCCATGTCAAAGTTTTGAAAGCAACATAAAAGATATATTTCATAATAAATCAAATGTGCCACGTACATTGGTGTGATTCTCCAAGCATCGGCAGCATCAACTTAACAATGACTTAATCTTTTTTGTTATCATTGTTTTTATCAATCGAAATTAGTTGTTTAGATCGATGAGATCGTTTGCGAATCGCAGACTAACATCTTGAAAGATTTTCATTGAGGACAATTGAACGCACGATTTACATTCCATTTTCCAATCTAGATAATTTATAGCCTATTTTGAACTTTTCTTTCCAATGCGTAAGGGTTACACGAACTGCAATCAAGCAAATTAGAGCAATTCCATTAATGGGTGACCTCTGACTGATAATAGTGTATCGAAGATATGCAGTGGAAAAATACAATAATATCAATATTGTATCAGAGCTGCGCAAATTTCCTATGGGGTTAACTTTTCTTTGTTCCATTTACATAAGTGTTCTTCAGTGATATAAATAAAAATGTTTCAAACAATGAATGTGATTATTTTTACGCTGCAGAGATAAGATTGATATACGTATAGTGTAACAACTCGGTGTTTGAATTTACTTAGAGCTTATATATAGAGTCATGATAAATCTGTAAATTATAAGAGCATATATAAATTATAGCAAATATTTTCTAGCCAATATTTGATGCAAACGTATAAAAGAATGTTGCAATATTTTTTATTATTTACAAAGCAAAGCGTATGCGGATGATGTCGAAACGCGGAAAAGTCTCCATCAATATTACATCATCTCGGCCATCAATAATACGTATCAAAGCCTCGGAGCATACGTGGCAAAAGTCAAAATTGATGCAAAACTATGGGGGAAAGAAATGGAAAGAAAAGCCTGCTTCTATCAGTAAGAGGATGCTGCTGTGCTGCTGCTGCTGCTGCTGACACCACTGACTCCGCCGCTGTCGCACTTTTGTCGGTGTACTACATCCGAGAGACGCGACTTGGGTAGCGAATAAGAGATTTACTCCATTGGCTAGGATATATGTAGCACGTGATCCTTGCCTGATGGCGTTGGAAGCTCAACGCGAGCTTGCAACACAGTGGATATACACACGGCGCTGCACGTGCATGTAGAAAGCGTATAATGCCCGAGCGTGGCTTTGGAAGTTTATGCAGCTGCTGTCGGGTGCATCAGGCGAAAGAATAACTCGCTTAGCGGATTACATCAAGAGAGACTTTATGTTTTTCGTGTACGCCAATGGAGTTCATTATAATAAAACTTAAATTAATTTAAATAATGTCCAAGTCGAAGTAAAACTTACTGGTCGATGCACACTGTATCCTTGTTACCAGTGTAGGTCTGAGCGAGCCTGAGAGCCAAGTCGTTGGCCTCGCTGCCCGAGTTGACCAGGAAGCAGACGGACAGCTTTTCCGGCAGGGTCGATGTGAGGCGTCGCGCGCAGATGACGATATTGTCATGCAGGTAGCGCGAGTTGGTCGACAACACGGCCATCTGTTCCTGTCCGGCGCGCACCACGTCGGGATGGCAGTGTCCAACTGTAGGGAGAGAAAAAAAACGTATTCAAAAATCGAGCGCGCTCAAGCTGCGTCGGTAAGGTAGCTTTCGCGCTCCGAGCAGCTACCGCGTGTCAGTTCAGACAAATGTGACAATAAGGTGAGCCAAGGTCGAGAGCTCGCAAGCTTCGCGAAGCGCCTTCCAACGCTTCAAACTTACCATGGGCCACATTGTTGATGCAGTCGAGGTACTCGTCGCCTCTCTCGTCGTACATGTACTGGCCCTTGCCTCGAACGATCTTCAGGGGATTCGACTTGTAGAATAGAGTGCAAGACTCGCTGAAAAAGAAAATAGGAGAAGATCTAGTTAGTCGCGTGCTCGTCGTGCGTATTTTCCTATTATATCGTGATATGCACGCGCGCTCGTTATATTTGGCCAAGTCGATCAATGCCAATGACGCAGTTGTCGGGTGCGCGAGTTCTCATCTCGGCCTGTCGCTTGCGTGTGCAGCGAAGATCGTTTGCACCGCATTGAGTCGTATGTAAAAACGGCCGCAGTTGGAAAATTGTCCGAGCTAGATGCTCTAGATCCAGTGCGTTGCGCAAGCCCCGAGTACGAATTTGCAAACAGCGATAAGCGCATGCAAACTTCTTCGCTAATCGCCGATTCGATCATGATCGCGCGCATATGTACTTTTTTCCAAATCTACTTTAGCGAGCACTTAAGATCGATCTAGCCGATTAATTGGTATAGATGGACATCGTACAGATGTGCTGATAACGAATGTAGGTGTAGCTCAAATTCGATGAAAAGTAAAAGTTACAGTGGGCACGTTTATTTCTGTCATCTGTCGCTCACCTAGCCACGTGCGCTATATGTGAATGTGTAGCATGTTAAAGAGAATGACAGAAGAAAAAGTGACCCGAACTCGCCCGCCCACATTTCAGAAAGGTCACTGGTGTTATCCGCGAGTTCGCTCGAACCGATTATATACACATACATCTATTTGTCATCGGCTCGTGTTACGACAAACTCGATGAAGATTACGATTAATTTTCATGGCTTTATTTCTTATGTAAATGCCTATCCGTCATGCTGCCTTGAACAAGAATTAATTGTATAACGCACATGCAGCGTCAACGCGCGAGGTAAACAAAGTAAATGGATTTTTAATACACCTAATTAACTTACCCAATGTAGCGTTCACGTAGCTTGAGAGTCTCGCTTTTCGGCATCTGTTCCAACGACTCGGCCATTTTTCAGCTGGATTTTGCAAAACCCGATTACTGGATACAGTTTAATCACCTGCAAAGTGCACAATTTTTCAGTTAGACTATTAATTTTTACGAAACTAGGTCAAACGAAGAATCGTCGCAAAAATTTATAATTACGGTCTTTGCCAGAACCGAAGCAGAAGTTACAATTTTTTAAAACAATGTGCTCGTCGAACGAGAGCTAATGAATTAATGCGCGCGTTTTTATTCTCACAGTATAATGTGGAGTTCAAATTATCACGTGTTAATCTCGCACGTAATAATCAGCGCACTTGACCGAGTGGCGCTTGCAGCGTGTTGAACAAATGCAAAACTTATCAATTTTTATTATCTCATTTTTTTTGTTTTTTTTTTTTTTTATTAGTTTATTATCTCATAATCATTCGGACCAAAAATACGATTTCAAACCAACACGCTCGACACTCGTGTTTTTTGAAATCCAAAAATATCCTACATCTATTTCAATATCTGAATAGACATAAAACTGGCGCGCTCACGTGGTCCAACAAAGTCATCATACAACTTTGTTACTATTTGAAAAAATACGACAATTTAAAGTAATGTATTTTGTGAATCTCCGGCGTCGGGTTGAAAAAAAATAAAAAAAGTCATTTGATTAATATAACACAAAGACTTACCTTGGGACTCGTAGTCAAGAGTAGCTCACAACGAGACGAGCACAAGGATCTTGACGCCTCGGCGTTCTATAACAAACTATCAGCTGAGCGGTGGACGCAGCTAAGCTCGCGCCTCTTGCGTGACGTCAAGTTTCAAAGGCGCTCTGATTCGGAATCCCTTCCGTACAACCGAAATCTTCAAGTCCACTGAGAGGCATGAGATGCGCGCGCGCACCCCCGCTCCGGCTCAGCGTCTAAAACACGCGGCCGCACGCGCAGCCTTTTTCTCTCATCTGCATAAATTTTCTTTTTTGATTTGACTTCTTCTGTATGTACTTAATCGTATGGAATCCCACCATTCATTTTTCTGAGAGATTTTACGTGCGAGCCTCAATGATTACCGAGAATATGACTTTTCCGAAAACCCCTTTCACTTTTGAATCGATAACGAGCAGACATTCCTTTAGAATGAAAAATTTTCCAATGTAACCCGTATTTCATTACTTTTTTGTTACTTAATATTCGATTAAAAGGTCATGAAAAATATTGGCGTTGAAAAGAAATCGGATGGTGATGATCTTCCATAATATTTTTTAAATTGTTGATTAATTTTTTCTTAACTTTTTGTCAAAAACCTAATTAATTTTGAAATTATAAATAATTTAAAATTTTCAAAACATCATTTTTGATCACTAATTACTCAGAAATATTCTCTTTGTTGTAATTTTTATTTTTGGTGATGAAGTAATATTTTCCAAAATGTTTTATTTTCATTAAAGACAAATCCAACCTTTATTTTAACATTTTTAAAAAATTTTATGTGAAAAAGATGTCAGTTTTTTTAATTATAACATAAAATAGTTTAAAAAATAGACGTTTTCACAAAGTAATCAATTGTTGGTAACCATTTTCAGGTGCTATACTAGTATGGCGAATTGATTTATTTACTCAAGTATATTTCGATGATTTTTTCGCAAGTTAAACATCAAGTATATTAGATAGTAGGAGCGACAGTGTATTCATAAAGATTGCCAGCAGCTCACCCCGCATGCAGTTATAATAATAGAGTAAAAAAACATTTTAAAAAACTTTTGGGGCTACAGAACAATGAAAGACGATCGATGTGATAGTCATGAATGCTTTTGAAGAAACGATATCGCCTCTCAGTTAAGCTCAACACTCGAAGCTCGAATGAATCGCAACGCACGTGTTCACGTGTCACATTTTCATTTATGACAATAGCATCGGCGACGCACGTGCTGTATTTATTCCGCAGCCAACATGTAAATCACGATATGCACTGGAACTAGTTTCTTTTATCTCGCTACACGTTGACGCTATGATTAATCTAGACAAGTGCAAATATTTTGAACGTCTCTATGTATGCGCTCGAACGACTCGGCTAATAATTAATACTGCGGAGCTGATTAGAATGTAATATTGCGAAGCCGTTAATTGCATCATGCTCGCGAATCAGAGTGCAAATGATACACGATTTCTATAAATATACACAAACGAGTTATTTTTTAACTTTTATGCGCGATTTGAATCGGCCTGCACGCGAGTATACAACGTCGATGTAGATACAAAATTTTCCGCTGAATATGAGCAAGAGTACAAAAGCAAATAAATTTAACCAGTATACGCAGGTTATCGTCGTAATGTTAACGCGAGAGAGTACATTCGGTGATTTGATATTTATCGAGTGCATACGACATGAAAAATTGTAAAAATTTTCGTCAGCAAATACAACGATCGAGCTCGTAGGAGAAAAAAGAAATTTAAGATGAAACAAGCCTTTTTCCTGGTTCGCTAGCGGCCTTCTGGCGACCGTCGCGCGCTCTCTATCGTACACACATCGTTTCCAAATATTATCACTTGCGCGATAATATAAAAACATCAAACTGATTGACATAATCCGACGAGCGTATATAATATGTAATCGAGCAAACGTCATCGAACTCTAAATTAGCGTAGCCACACAAGGCGTATACATAAGCGTGTGCGATCGAGTGCATTAACACTTGGAAAATTTATCTCTTCGACAAATTTCAGTTGATCAATGAGCGTATACGTGAATGCACCACTTTGGCCCTTGCGTAGAAGTGTGTAACACCGTAAATACAAGGAAGAAGAAATTTCCATAGTCACTTGTCGCGTGTGACTCCATAAATGTCTCTTCAATCTGCTCGCGTGATTGTACTGGTTTATTTATTGAAACGTATATTGATCCACTGTCGCGTTTTTTTATATAATTCGAGTGATGATTCTGTTACGCTGTTTTTATTAATGCTCGACTCTCTCGAATTAAAAAACAACACTTCTCTCAAATTTAGAATGGAATCTTGATTAAGATAATGGTCGTATCTTGATTTGAATTTTGACTCGATGCGTGGGTCGTCGACTCTTCTCTGATCAATGGAAACTTACACTATATATTGAAATTATTAAAGTTCATCTAAAGGCGTTCTTGTTCATTCCACTTGGATTATAAAAGCGAAGAAACAATTCCATTTTCTGCGGCGCATTTGCTGATTCTCCATGGAATTATACTGTGTTACCGAACGATAAGGAGTCGAGTAAAAAATGTATTTCTCGAGTGCACTTGCCAATTAATTTACTGATGTTATGTTGCTTTAGTTATACAACTTTCTATTGATATTTGATTAATAAAACTCTACAATTGAATTTTAATTGAACGGTAAGTAAATATGTTCATAATGGCCTTTTATAATAGTAAGCAAATAAATAAAGTTTTCATCATAAATATGTTATTTCATACTTCAGTAAGGTCAATGGGGGTATATTCGCTCATGTACCTATATTCGCTCACTTTTATGATCAATTAATTATATTAATTTTTAAAGTGAGTAAAATGAAGAAAAAAAAATATAGGCTTATAAATAAACATATTGAGATGTACACCCAATATTTATATACTTAAATTAAGTTATAGGATTTTAGAAAAAAAATCAATTCGCAATCAACTTTTGCTGCTCGAGTCATAACTACGGGCATCTTAAGAACTAGGCTAAGATATGAGCAATTTTAT